>APFE031133109.1:0-16726 GCA_000404065.3 Pinus taeda
AAAGAGAAGAAGTCAAAGGAGAGAGAATGAGAGACAAAGGAGAGAGAATTTTTTGTAACACGTGTGAAGTCTTCCCTAGTTTATGCCACACGTGTGAAGGTGCGGGTCTACTACAAGGGCAAAGAATTTTCGAAAGAGTTGAACATACGAAAATCATAGTTTTACCATATTTGTTGAGCACTGACCAACATTGACTTTTTTGAATTTGACTTAGTTAAGGAAGGTTGAAAAGAGGTTTGACTTGGGCCTTGGAGAAGGACTTTGTCTTGGTGTTTGCGTCTTGGAATTCTCGTATTGATCTATTCTATAAGAAGAGAAGATTTTAGGGGTTTTCCCCTTTGAGGGGTTTTGACATGGCTTGCAGCCTATCTCTTGTGTTCATTGTCTTTTGGTGATCTTCATAGTTTACGTTTTTGATAATTGTTTGATGATCAAAACATAATAAAAATAATAAGAAGCCAACACATAATCACAAGCAATTATCAAGTAAAAGAGAAATCAACCGTAATTGTTTCCCTAAGGCTTTCTCAACAAAATGGACCTTAGAAAGCAAACCAGTTTTCCATATTGACATAATAATCGAGAAAACAACCAATCAATGGACATCATCCAACAGGAAGAAATTGACAATAATAAAGAAATTGACTCGAGTGATTTATCATGCGCTCGAGTCATCTAGCAAAAAAACGGCACTTGTATGATAGCTCCATAATATATTTCATTAAACATTCTCATAATCCCTAAACATGTTGAAATAATGGTTGCTCACATGAATTAATTGCAATCCCTTCACGTCAGTTTAAAAATAAAGAGGAGACATTTGGTTTCCCATTATTATTTTCCAATTGAGAGCAATTTCTGAGTTGTCTTTTGAATTTGTGAATGTCCAACCAATCTATGTGTTATGAACCTAAGGTATGTGTCCAAGATTTCAAGAGATTGTTGATATGTGAAAATTAAAAGAAGAGTGCTTGGAGACATAACACTAATGGTAATGAGGTCGAAGCAAAGAGTTGATAATTAGGGTCAATTAGAGCTTGAGATGTGATTGCTCAACGTTCATCGAAAAAAAAGAAAGGAATATGAAAAAAGAGACATTCCCATATATTTACACAAGGGTTTAAGAAAAATAAACAACAAGTGTAGGTTTTGGAAAAATCCCACATCATGCATTACTTGGCCGAAACCCGGAGTCAAGATTTCGGTAGATCGAAAAGGGTTGACAATGTGTATTAGGAACACAAGGGACAAGATATAGAAGATATGATGAATAAACATACAAACTAGTAAATTAACATATGGGAAGGCATCCCATGTAGTTCACATCACTTGTTGTTGATAAATAAACAAAATGGCTTTAGTAGGGGAGAAGTGGTAGAAAAAATGAAACCTTGCAGTTCACCACAATTTTGTGAAGGGCACAATCAACATAAACAACCAACTAAAAATCATTGAAGAGGCTCTTGCTGAAGAGAAGATTGTACAAGCAACCATCCATTTTGTCCAAAATACCTACCCAATTAGTGATAAGTTCCCTTGATGGAAATAGAAGCTGGCACGATATATTATCAACAAATGGTTAATTTTCAACCAACAATTTCCACAACGTACACCACATATCTACAGATAGTAGTCAATAAACTTTAGGAACTGGTGTCGTCTTGTCAACATGTTCCAACCTCAATAGTAAGCCCAAGATTTCTGTTTCCACCTCTATCATCAACATAAGTAGTACTAACATCAACTTTCAGAGAACAGTGAACACTCAAGAATCGAAGAAATCAAAGACATGAAATTATGAATCTTACATTTTCTCTAAAACTTTTTATCATTAGTGTAATCCACATCTCCCATGTGTTGCACCGAGAGGCGTTCTACAACCCGGTATAGGGGAGACGTATAGGCATTAGATGTAAGTTATATTGATTAATCGAAATAACAATATATGCAACCACGAATAAACGGAGAATGACGAATTAAGAATCCACCAAGAAATTTTATGAGTTCTACATTCCATGAACAAATCAGTTCTCGGAAAATGTCAGTGTCATATTCAATATCTTTCTTTATTAATGATTTATGTTGGGTTCATGTTGGGTTAAGATCAATATCATGCTACACAAATCAAAGAGGTTGGCACTGCTGCAACAAAAGCAAACTATTCATAATCTCCCAATTGATATACTTGTGCTTGCTTAGATTGTCATATGAATCACATTCTAAGCTCAAAGTTATGTGGAGAAAATGGAGAGACCTATATAATAGGCATGAGTTCTACAAGGACCTAATAACCATTGGAACCAGTGAGTAGTTGATATATGACTCCAATATGAGTAGTTGATATATCATTCAATATATGAGCGGCGCATATATGACTCCAATATATCGGTCGTATAATAGTATTGAACCCTCTCACACACACCTAGGAAATACTACGTGATGTATTGGTCATCATCAGATTTATTATATCTTAAACCTATCGAGTCTCATAGTATTTCCCTTTCAAATATGCATGAAATAAATAACTTTTTTGTTATATTAATATAGACCTATTAACCATAAAATCAAAATATATCAAATTGCTTATATCCAACTAATGTCTACTCTAAAATCAAAATATACCAAATTGCTTATATCCAACCGATGTCTACTGTAAAATCAAAATATATCAAATTGCTTAAATCCAGCCGATGTCTACTTTGTGTTTGATATCAAGTGAGAATATCTTAAATCATGATTTCAAAACGTTAAAGAGCACATTTTTTAAATTAAGTTTAATTATTTCTTTTAAAATTTAAATATATAAGTTTATCAATTGGAGATTTGAATATTGTCGAGGATTGTCTATGATTGAAGAAGTTTTCCAACTTTTTGAATAAATAGATTTTTGGCTAAATAAATATTTTATTTCGAAATTTATGGAAGAACATGTTGTTGTTTTGAAACCAATGTTTCGGACTAATTAAGTGAGTCCATCATCAGGGCTATCAATTGCAGGTTTGAGAAGAGAGAGCGTGGATGCTTGACTCAAACCTACAGTTGACAGCCCTGATGATGGACTCGCTAAGTTAGTCTAAAACGTTGGTTTCAAAACAACAACATGTTCTTTCATAAATTTTGAAATTCAACCAACCTGTATGGAGTCACTCTTCAAATATTTTATTTCTTTGATTATTTATTAATTTTTGAAAAATAAAAATGCTTTGACTAAGTAAACAATAATTGAATATTAAGATTTGAAACATATGGATGAATAAATAATAGTTTTTTATTTAAATAAATAAACATTAAGTTTTGATCAAGTAAATTTTGTTTAGACTTAGATGTTTTTATTTAGTATTACTCAAAAAATAAATAAATATAAACGATTGGAAAATAATAAAGGAAATAATACTAAGGAAATAATAATTATAAAAGGAATTATAAATACAAATAATATAAAATATTAGACGAAAGACAAAAAAAAAAAAAAAGACAAAAAAAAAAAAAAAATAGAAAGGAAAAAGAGCACGACAAACAATAAAAGGTTTAACAAAGAAGACGTTACAAGAATAAGAAGTTGAGATAGGGGAATGCCACTAAAAATTAAATTGAGACTAAAAGAAGATACAAAGAAATGATGAAAACTAAAATTAAATTAAAAAGAAAGCATAAGAAGTTGAGATAGGGGAATGCCACTAAAAATTAAATTGAGACTAAAAGAAGATACAAATAAAACAAATAAGAAATGATGAAAACTAAAATTAAATTAAAAAGAAAGCAATAGAATATAAAAAAATAGCATCAATATATAAAAATAAAAAAAGATTTATTTATTAAAAATAAAAATATTTAAATATAAAAAGAAGCATAAGGAGGAAAGGACCGAGACCCAACAACTATTGATATTGCAATCATCGTCTCTATTTAGTGTAACGCCTTCTCCCACATTTACGCACTTTCATCGGCTTGCCCAGGGTAATCATGAGTTGAGGGTCACTATGATATGACTCAAGTTCCTATATGACCTTAAGGAAATGGAGTCGACAACTGAAGACCTTACCAACTTCTCTCGGGTGCCACATGACCTCCAGGAGTAACCCAATCCCTCCAAGTGTCCAACCCCTAAGATAACTCACTTTTTCCCTGACCTTGAGCCCTAGTCACTCCCTTGCCAAGTCCTCCGTGCAACTATGGGTTCTGAGTTTCTCCCATAGGCATCCATCAGTGCGATTGTGGCCTTTTTCTGCTAGTGTTGTGCCGGCGACTGGGATAATTAAGGCTACTTTCCAAGGCTAGGGATAAGCCTTTGCCCATAAATCCATGAAACTTCCATAACTCATAAAGACATGAAGACAATGCTTACAAACCAAAACTAGTACTGAGACTTGACTTGACCATCCCCAACCGGGACTGTCATTTTTTCAAACACTTGGTAGATATGCAACCTACAGGTCATGAATGCAAGTCTAAACATAAGGGACTGAAAACTTAACTGAGGTTTAACAAGTGTTGGAAAATCTAGGGCATAGAAATTAAGTGATTTCTCTTCTATTAGTAACTGCTTGTGAGTGTTTTTTACTTCTTTAGATTAGGATCCTCTATTATTTAGGTTATTAGTGTTCTTCTTCATCAAACAACTACCAATTCATAAACCATAAAGAGACAAGAGACACATAATATAGGCTATCAACCAGGGCCAAAACCTCTTCTCCTTGAGAGGAAAACCCGAAGAAATTCTTCTTCTTATAGAGACTTCAATTGACGAATACCAAGACCAATATTTAAACCCTTGACAAAATTACCACTCCAAGACCAAGTCATAAATATCCTTCTTTGTTGCTTCTCCTTCTTACACAAGTCAACATAAGTCAAACTTCTTCACTGCACTTCTCAGATACCCTAAAACTTCGAGCTCTTTTCCACAGATTTGCAGTTCGTATTACTGCAATTTCACATGTGTATCAAGTTTGGAGGTTCTTTTATTCTCCGCTCTAATTGGAGGCTTCTCTAGATGAACTCAACTAGCTATAAAACCGTCTTGGAGACCTTTATATATCCTTCTTTTGGACTGTTATAATACCACTAAAGAAACCCTAGTTTTTCAGCCACATGTGTGAGGTAACCAGCCCAAAAAAGTGTCAGATACTTCGATCTTCCTCTTCCCTTCCCCGTTGATTAGTAGGTTGTCTTCTAGTTGACTACGCACTACTTTTTCCAACTCAAACTTTGACCATATTACAGACTTGAAGATGACCGAAATTCTATGACAATGATGAAACTTGAGCTGCCTATAAATAGTAGTTTGCCCCTGTAAATTAGCCGATGTGACTTAGGCCGACAAGTCTTTTGGAGAGCATCTTATTTTCATCTTCAGTCGACTTGAGGTTAATGCTTGTGCTTGGTCTTGGAGGCATACTTGACATTTTCATTGACTCATAAACAAATATAATATGCCCAAGAAGGGTCCTTCACACATGACAATGAATTTTATGACTAGATGACAAAACCTAAAGGCTTACAATGGGATCCATCACTAAAATAAAATTCCTTGCTCATGAAACCCATGAGACAAACATTCTTAATAATTTTATTTTTCTTCTCTTCATCAATTACATACTATCATAATTACACATGTCATTATGAAGACCGAACCTAGTTACATTGTTCAACAAAAAGAAGGGTCTCTACCTTCTCACATTAGTTGTCATATCATCAATTAGGTCTTGCATTCATTATTTATTCAGTGACAAGTAAAAACATGAATAGAGCCATGACTGAGAACTGTTATATAACCATGCTTATAACCAGCATATATCCAAATAAATAACAATAAGGGACCAACCATTAAAGCCACATAATAACCAGTACATTTCCTTACCAAAATCAAGAGAAACTTAGCTTTATTAAACATAGGCAAACATCGACCGATTTCGGGACTTCCACGTTCCACCCAACCATAGATTGGTTAAGCCAAATCTCTCTTCATCTAATCACCCATGTGCAATATTCCAAGCATGAATGTAGAATCTCATGGGATAAAACAATTCAAAGACAACCAAGGGAATCCAGAGGTTAAACCACATCCACCCTCTCCATATCATGATCACATTTAAACCGATGTCGAGATCACAAAACCGAACTGATCTTGGACACCTCAGAATTTCTTCACCATCCTTGAGGAATTTTCCTATCTCCACCCTTAGGATTTACTGTGTATCCTGCCATTACCAGTCAAGGGATTCCTAGGCCTTTCGGAATTTTCCTGACACCACCTCACCCTGGATTCCAAAACCATCTGAAAATCCAAAGCTAAAACCAAGAACAATCCCATAAACACCATGGCTATCCGGAAATGGCAAGGCTAGGCTAAAAGCCACTGTCAATCCCGAAAAATAAAAATTAAAATTAAAATTAAAAATACAAAAAAAAAAAAAAAAAAATATAATATTATAATTATTAATAATAAATCAAATAAAACAAAATAAATAAATAAAGAATTCAGACTTCTGTGATCCATAATCTTGTTTTTGAGAATAATTTCGGCAAAATCACATAATAAACCATTTGTCGACACGTTTCGAACCAACTAGTGTGGTTCATCATCAGGACATGTTGAAGATCCGATCTGAGCGACGAGTTAAATAGGGACAGCAGGCCATTCCAACAGCTAAATTTGACTGAGCAACGGTTAAACAGGACCTCTAACAACAATGCATGCCCAGGTCCAAGGTGAGGGACCTAAATTTTAATTAATTATTCTATTAATTTCTTTAATTATAATATTATTTGCATTATATTATTTGTTAATGTTAAAATTATTATTACTAAAGTAATTATTTACCATCATATAATATTAATATTAATAATAAATATTATAATTAAATTATAATGGTAAATATTATTATTATATTATTTTATTATAAAGGTCAGATTCAACTTTAGAACCTAAAATTAATAATTATTTTATTTATATAAATATTATAATTAAATTATAATGGTAAATATTATTATTATATTATTTTATTATAAAGGTCAGATTCAACTTTAGAACCTAAAATTAATAATTATTTTATTTCTATATTTATTTATTTATTAATATTAATATTAATATCATTAAATCTTATTAATCTATATTTTTTAATAGTGTATCTTTACCATATGAATCATATTTAATTAATACATTAAATTTTACCATCATATGTATTTAAATTATTGGAATAAATATTATGGTGAATATTATTATCATATACCCATTATTTTACTAAAAATGAAGTTGAAACCTAGACGTAAGAAACTATTATCTTTGTTTTATTTATGTATTTAATTAATTAATTTATTAATATTAATATCAGAATTTGTTCTTCACCCGATCGGGTTGAGCAATGTGGAAGGGGAGCGTAATTAAGAAACGACGGTGGGTGAGGCAGGTAACCGCAGGGGAGTTTCAAAACATGATTTTTACAGGTAAGTGGATCGGCGAGAAGGACCCCCGATCAGGACAAAAGGACATCCGGGTACAGGCAATCGACGGTGGCACTGACAGGTCACCAGAAACAAGCCCGAGGTATGATTGCATGGGGATAGGGTCCAGCAGAGCGGACAGGGATTTGAGATTTAAAGGCATGAAGGGGGGAGATACCAGGAAGGAAAGGGGGCGGAGTGGGACACGAGAAAAGGCTCGCAGTGAAATAGGAAAGAGCAAATTTAAGAGGAGGTATACAGCAAGGAGAGCGGGAAGCTCTGGGAGCCAAGAAGAAAGAGCGGGGAAGCACAGTTTGAAGCAAGGAAGTGGAGACAGCGCGGCAGGAAGGTGGATGAGAAGCAGCGGAGGGGATGGAGACCAGGGACGAGGAGACATGGACGCGAAGGGCAAACGAAAAATGGAGGAGAGGCCCGAGTACTGCTACATTCCTGTCTATGAAGTCTCTGAGGGCGAGAGTGAAGACATTGCAGGGGACCCAGAGAAGGTTGCGCAGGAAATGAATAATAGCGACCGAAACAAGAAAAGAACAGGAAACAGAGATGCGAAAGGAAACCGGGAGGAAGAAGAAGGACGGCCGAGGAAGGAAGAGGTAGACGGAGGAGAGGGAGAGGCCGCCGTGGCAGGGGTGGCCAAAGAAGACAAGGAATAGCAGAAGGACGCAGCAGACGGGGTCGCCGCTGTCGTGAAGGCACTAAGGAAGATGGGGAGATTGGAGTGGGAGCCGAAGGAAGACAGGGTAGGCAGACCATAGAGACAAGGGTTAGAACAACAGAGAGAGAATACAATGAGAGGACCAACCCAAAAATTAGGAGGATAATTGAGCATTGGGAGGAAGAGGCCATCCAGGCACAGTCTAAGGAAGAAATGGAGCACTGGATGCATCTCATGCCAGATCCAGGGCACACTCGAGGTCAAATGACACTGTATAAGCAGTCGTTGCACCTATATTGGGTCATGAAAAGACTCATGGCCAAAGCCATGGAGCAGATAGCTGTGGAAATGGCTGAATTGTCGCAGGGAATCCCAAACTTGAAGAAAGAGCTGAAGAATATTGTAATCACCCTGCTCATGCAAGACAAGAGGCTGGAAGATCTATAGCAGCAGCTTGAGGCGAATGGCTTGGTGATCAAAAAGGAGAAGAAGCAGCAAGAGGTCGTTGGAGAACAATGAAGAAAGGCATGTTTCCTGAAGTAGTTAGAAAATGCAAATCTTAGTTTTTGATTTAGCTATGTATAGGGTTTATGATCATATTTACTTGCAGATATATGTCAGTAGTAACAGTTACAAGGCTAATGCTTATAAAGCATGGAAAGACAGATTGAAAACCTTTTATTTTTGGTTAGCAGTCAAAAACTATAGGTGGTCAATAAACCCGGTTTCCCCTCGGGGCGGGTTGAGACCACCTTAGATCTGTAATGGTTTCGTTTTTGTTAATAGAAAATGGCAACTCCTCAGCTTACAAAAAAAAAATATATCAAAATTTGTTCTTATGCCAAACTAATGAAATTATAAACTATTATCATAATAGTAAGATAAAGAAGTTAATAATATTATCATTAACAATGACTCATGGCTAGAGGGTTAGGCAGCGCGCGTGAGCAGCAGCGGGAGCGTGACCTAGGCGAGCAGCAGAGACAGCGCCGGCAATCCTCGGCTTCGGCTTTGAGGCCTGCCCAATCTGGGCCTTGGCCGCAGCCATGGCCCATCCAGATCCATCCCAAGGGGACTCTGAGAAAGCCTTCTCAGATCTAATAAAGTCCCTTCCCCCTCCTCGTCCCAAACCTGCAACATCAAAATTTGTCAAGAAACTAGATATTCTTCAGGAAGTCCAGCAGCCACCATCCATTCCTCGAATGGCAGCATTATCTCTAGCAGAAAAAGGACTTATAGGACAATTTACAGGTCTATGGCCCTCACCAAGAACAGTGCAAAGATGGGTGGAGAGAAACTGGTCTGATAAAATCCAAGGGAAAATCTCAATGTGTTTCTGTGGCAAAGGTTATTACACCTTTCATTTCGAATCCAAAGCAGATAAGGATCTCATATTCAGAAATGGCCCCTACTTCATGGATTCCCGAGGGCTTTACCTTAAAGAGTGGACCCCTGACTTCGATCCAGAACTGGACATCCCCAATGCAGTCCCAGTATGGGTCCGTCTTCCTCATCTACCCTTGCATTGTTGGGGAGATGACTCGGTTAAAGCAATCGAAAACGTGGTTGGGAAATACATCGACAGAAGCAAACCTAAGGACAACATGCAGGCATGTGCAAGGATCTGCGTGGAAGTGGACCTCGGAAAAGGATTGTCGGAAGCCATCAAGCTCAAGGTGGATGACTGGAGCTACATACAACAGCTGGACTATGAGCAGATTCCCTTCAAATGCAAGGTATGTCATGAATATGGGCACTTTGCCAATAGATGTACTAAGGTAACTAATCTGGAAACTGAAGATCAAGGAGGAAAATGGGAGACTGTAAAAAAAAAGAAAGCAACCCCTCCATCTAAACCTGAATCATCTTCTGATATGCCTGGTTCCTCCTCTCAGCACCCCATCTCTCCCTCATCTAACCCTCTGGGCTCATCCCAGGATCCGCCCCTTCCATCATCCTCCAACCCTTTCTTAATCCTTGCATCAGAAGATCCTCTGTCTGATCAGCCCCCTTTAGATCTGCCTGACCCACCCTCGATCTCTTCGATTCTCTCCCAGCCTTCCACAGAGGCTCCTCCCCCCAGAACCACCAGAAGCTCCTCAAAAGAAATTGGTACTTCAAGTGATCTCCACAAGAAACCTGGCCCAGGTAGGAAATCAGCTAAGCAGCATCGAGAAGAAAGCACTCAAAAGGATATCGCCCTTGGATTCCAAACCCCTATGGAATCCTTCATGACAGGACATCAGGAAAAGGAAGCAGTAGGGAAAGACTTCGAGAGGCGAGCACCTCCTCGCTCGAACGTCCCATGATGAAAATTTTCTCCTGGAATAGCAGGGGATTGGGGCACCCCTCCAAAATAACTGCCTTAAGAGACCTTCTTCACAATGAAAGACCTGAAATCCTGTTGATACAAGAGACCAAACAAAACCAATATGAGATGCAGAAAATCATAGACATTCAAAGGCACTTCTCAGGCGTCATTAGTAGCTCCAGAGGAGCATCAGGAGGAATGGTAACCATGTGGAACAGCCAACATTGGGACTGTGAATCAACCATATACAACCAAAATTGGATAAGGACCAATCTGAATAGCAAAGATGAGAATTGTGAATTCATCATATATAATGTCTACATTCCCAATCATTACAGAGAAAAGGAGCTGTGCTGGAAGGAATTAAAAGAAAGTATAGATAGCGAGCAAACTTCAAACATCATAATAGCTGGAGATTTCAACTTAATCCTCCATGCGAATGAAAAAAGAGGAGGCAACTTCATGCACGATCCCTTCAGAAGTCAGCTGGAGGAAATAATGCAAGAGCATGAAATGGTGGACATCATTCCAAAAAACCGAAAATACACATGGAGCAATCGAAGGCTGGGACCAGGAAACATTATGGAACGCTTGGACAGATTTTTGGTCAATATCTCCCTTCTCTCCACCTTTGCAGCGGGACATACCAATATTCTCAGCTCCACAGCTTCTGATCACTACCCCATTCTCCTCACGATGGAACCCCACCTCCATCTGGGGCCAATCCCATTCAAATACAATCCGCTATGGAGACACAACTCTTCAGCTGAAGCAATTATAGAGGCCACCTGGAAACAGCACGTTGAAGGCTCTCCCAGCCATATCTGGGAAAATAAAATCAGGAGTATAAGAAGAGCGCTTAAAGAATGGGCAAAAATCAGCTATCAAGAGCCAGAAAAAATAAAAATAAACATTAAAAAAGATTTGGAGGAAGTCCAGAATCAAATAGAAGATCAAGGACTCTCCCAACAACTCAAAAACAGGGAATGGGAAATTCAGGGACAGCTCATGCACATCAGCAGAGAAGAAGAGATAAAATGGAGGATAAAATCGCGACAGCTATGGCTGAAAGAAGGAGATAAAAATACAGCGTACTTCCACAAGCAAGCTACAGCTAGAAAGACAAGGAACAGTGTTGGTGCTATTAATGACAATGAAGGCAATCATTACAATAACCAAGAAGACATCAAGAGGGCGGCCTCTTCTCATTTTAGGAGCCTTCTTATTGAAACCCAAGAAGAAATAGATTACTCCGATCTGCTGCAATATCTTCCCAAAGGCATAACTCAGGAAATAAATGAAAGCCTAAATCGAGACATCGAAGAGGAAGAGATTAGAAAAGCAATCTGGACCTTGCAGCCGGACAAGTCACCTGGGCCAGATGGATTTCCCATCAACTTTTACAGGGATTATTGGCAGCTGATAAAAAAAGACCTCGCAAAAATGCTGAGGGGAATACAAAGGAAAGGGAAGATGGGAGGCTTTACCAATTCTACCTTCCTTGCCCTCATTCCCAAAGAAAATCAACCCACCTCATTCTCCAGGTTTCGGCCAATATCTTTGTGCAACTCTTCATACAAGATCTTCACGAAAATCATAGCCATGAGACTCCAGCCCCTCCTTCCATCCTTGATATCTGAAAATCAAGGTGGCTTTCTATCCAATAGGCAAATTCATGACTCCATTACTTTGTTCCAAGAAGCCATCCATTCCAGCACTACAAGGCAAGAGAAAGGATTTGTTCTCAAACTCGACTTGGCCAATGCTTTTGACAGGGTAAGGCACTCCTTCTTGTTTGCTGTTTTAAAAAAAATGGGCTTCAATTCTTCTTTCATCAACACCATAGTTGCTTGTATATCAGGACCTTGGATATCACCCCTGATTAATGGTCGCCCCTGTGAAGCCTTCCAATCCTCTAGAGGACTAAGGCAAGGTTGTCCTCTATCCCCCTACCTTTCTATTCTTATGGTTGAATCCTTCAGCAAAGCCTTGGATCATAATCGAAGAGTCGGCCTCATAACAGGCATTAAATTTGGGAATGGAGTCAAGAATAT
This sequence comes from Pinus taeda, assembly GCA_000404065.3. Taxonomy (NCBI): domain Eukaryota; kingdom Viridiplantae; phylum Streptophyta; class Pinopsida; order Pinales; family Pinaceae; genus Pinus; species Pinus taeda. The sequence continues at coordinate 12,482 of APFE031133109.1, forward strand.
AAACCATTCGCAATTTGTTGATGACACTCTTTTGATTGGAGGGGCCTCTACCACCATAGCAAGGCGATTCAAAACCCTCCTCGATCAATACATGGATTACTCAGGGGGAGCTGTTAATTTTCACAAGAGCTGCGTCTATGGCTGGAACATTTCCAATCAAACAGCTCATAACATCGCCAACATCTTTGGAGTCACATACAAAGCAAAATGGGACCACTTCTCCTACCTTGGGATGTCGATGAGCCTGAGACCACTAAAAGCAGAGACATGGAATGAAATAATAGACAAAGTCAAAAGGAAAGTCCAGCAATGGGGAACACATTGGCTCAACCCGGCGGGCAGACTAATCATGCTCAAATCAGGCATAACCTCCCTGCCCCTCTATAGATTTACTCTTTATCAAGCCCCTGCTATTTTCCACCATAAACTGGAAGTTGCCCTCCGAAATTTCCTGTGGCAAGGAAGGAAAAAAGAAAAGAATAGATTTAACTTGGTCAGCTGGAAAAATGTAATCCAATCTCAGGATAGAGGAGGCCTTGGAATAAGAGCTCCAAAAATTCTCAATCTAGCATTTGGGATCAAGATGGCTTGGAGGCTAATCAATGGACCAACAGCATGGTGGAAGCATGTTATAGAAAGTAAATATCTCAATGGCACAAGACAAAGACTTCTAGAAGATGGCATCCCCAATAGGGATTCCTCCAAAATTTGGCACCTCTGCAAGAAAGCAATTCCATTCCTCAGGCAAAACACTTCAAAAACCCCTGGAGGAGGGGATAGAATTAACTTCGCCACTGATAAGATAATGGGATTCCAACCTCTTAAGACTATCGAAGAAGCCCTCCCGATCATCCATTATCTCAACAGCAAAGGCATCCATAGACTTGGACAAATCTCGAAATGGGACCCAGACACCCATGCCTGGACAGATTGGGATTTCCCGGGTATCCCAGCAACCTTAGAAGCGAGCTTCACCGCTCTCAAGGCAAATCTTCATAACAGAGCCCCAATCAAAAAAGAAGCAGTAGATGGACTTCGTTGGGATCCCACAGGATCAAATTACACCATCAAGTCAGGGCACCAATATATCTGCAACAACACATATCAGATACCCATCTAGAATCATTGGAGAATAATCTGGAAATCAGAGGCCATTCCAAAAATTAAGTTTTTCACATGGATGTTACTAAAAGGCAAAGTTCTCACAGCGGAGAATTTAATCAAGAGAGGGATCAATGGTCCATCCAAATGCCCCAATTACTGCTCAGCAGAGGAGACAATGCATCACTTATTCATAGACTGCCCCTTCGCCAAAAGATGTTGGACCAAAATGTCTTCCTTGGGCAACATAGACTGGCAACCTCAACAAAACATTGCTGAGACAATGTATGAATGGAAAAAAAATTGCCCATGGAAGGAAAAAAGGAGCAGGCTAGTGAAAAGAACTTGGAACACTATTCCTCACTCCCTATTATGGAGAATTTGGTTATCAAGGAACAAAAAAATTTTCCAAAATAAAGAGACCAATGTTCGAACAACATGCAGCAAAGCTCACATCTTGGCTCAGGAGGCAATAGCAGCAAAACACAATGGGAAAATTCAAGCAAAGGATTACACAGTAGAGGAAAGATTTGTCATTAGCCACATCCTGGAACGTCCAGGACAAATTCAGGGGAATCAAAAGAATGACAGTCTACAGCACACTCAAACAAAGGATTGGGAAATCAAGCTCTCAGCTCAAGAATTTAAGAGGTGGATACAGAGCAACAATCGCACAACACTTCATTTTGATGGAGCCTCTAAATCAAACCCAAGCCAAGCAGGAGCGGGAGGAGTAATTTTGAATGAGGCAGGGGACAATATTTGCAGCTACGAATGGAGCCTGGGAGAAAAAACCAATAACAATGCAGAGGCACTAGCCTTATACCAAGGATTACTTCAATTAAAAAATCTGGGTATTAAAAGGGCCATAGTTCTCGGGGATTCTACCATCATAATACATCTAATGATCCATAAACAGAGATCCCCCAACTGCAACCTTCAGCAGCACATAGATCGTATTAAGCTCCTACTAAAAAATTTTGATGATATCCGGTTTTATCACATCCTCCGCACACTCAATAAACAGGCAGACAAAAAAGCGAACAACGTTGTTGGAAGAATGGCTGGAGCGTTAAGGTGTAACGCAACCGACAGTCTCCATCCAATACCATGAAGAAGAAACATCAACGCATAGTTTTGCAGTGCTTGGTCAATCAAGCGTGCGATGGAAAAGGACATTTCAGAAACAGGACACTCTTCTGCAACCTCAGCACATCAAAGCAGGCTCGCCCGACCTCAGACAGTAGTAAACACTCGAGCACAAGCATCAGTAATCAATTTAACGCCGGCATTTACAGAGCAGGATCAGCGACGGAGGATTTTCTGAAGGATTTGGTTCAGGCCAACATCCTTCTCGTGAATCAAGGTCATTCTTGGGATCCCGACCATAGCCTGCCTCAATCTATAAATCTGACTCTCTGCTACAAAAGCAACACTAATCAGCTCTCTCTTGGCGATAAAGGCGCAGTGAAGAACTCTCGACTGGGAACGAGCGAGCTTACTCGGAGTGATTGGCGAGACTCCACTCTGGTATCACTTCTTCAATCCTTGAACTGTTTCATTCTAACCAGTGCATTTGTGTCTATCAGGAACTCAACAGCCAGAGCTAGTGAGATCGCCCTCTCTTCAGCAAACTCCTCTGTTCCTTCATTCCCACCCCCTTCTCAATACCGACCCGCACATCCCGCTTCCCCCATCTCGAACTCCATTTGTTGCATCTTTTATCTCAGCACCCGATCCTCTGATACCCTCTCTTCGACAACGCGCTGTTGGATCTCTTCCTTCATCTCCCGCCTCTCAAGCAGGGCCGTTAGGAAACTGCGGGCTATTTCCACTCTCCCGCCCGTTACAACAGTCTTCGTGGCTTTGACAGCCCATCTCAAATCGTTCCTAAGCCCCCTACCTACCGCGCCTCTGCCCTCAGCAGTTTCACCTACCGCACCCTCTCCCCAATTATGGCGCGCAACGAGGATTGCCTGCACTGTGCAGACCTGCAGGCAGAGCTCGAGGAAATAAGGACTCAACATACTATCTTAGATGACAAGCAAAAACTCCTGGATGCAAGACTAGAAGAACATGACCGGCGTCTTGAAGAGCAGAACTGAAGGCTCTATGAACAAGACCGTATCATGACTGAGAAATATAAGGCGGAGATACAGTTGTTTATGCACAAAGCATCATCCCTTCAAGAGCAGTTTAGGCAGCTCACCAATCGCTGCGCTCATGCAGAGGAATCCATATCCATTCTCAAGTATATGATGGACAAGAGAAATGTAGTAGCCACCAGCTCTTCTAGCGTTAAGCAGGAAGCAAAAGACGATCAGCCAAAGGAATCTACAGCGAGGCACATCCAGCATATAATGATAGATTAAATGTTCTGTAGATGCATCTTTTTGTTATTCTCTTTTATCAGAATCTATAGTAGCTCAGTTCTAGGCAGTAGTAAAAGCAGCAAAGCAAGGATCAAGGAGGTAGTTTCATTTTGTAAACCCCTTGATCAAGACAAACAATGGCATATCATGTACCAGAGGAGACTGAACTCTTGAATTTTTTTTCAGAATCTAATATAGCAACTGAACTTTAAAAAAAAAAAATATGACTCATGGCTAATGTTACTCGCTCCTAATGAGAGTCAAACAAAATATTTTTATAAGGGACTAATACTATTATATAATCGATCCTGCTATAACATTATCCTTATTAGGAGCGAGTAACATTAGCCATGAGTCATTGTTAATGATAATATAATTAACTTCTTTATCTTACTATTATGATAATAGTTTATAATTTCATTAGTTTGGCATAAGAGCAAATTTTGATATTAATATTAATAAATTGATTACATAAATACATAAATAAAAACAAAACTATAGTTCTTAGGTTCAATTGAGTTCTAGGTTTCATCTTTATTTTTAGTAAAATAATGGGTATATGATAATAATATTCACCATAATATTTATTCCAATAATTTGAATAAATTTAATGGTAAAATTTAATGTATTAATTAAATATGATTCATATGGTAAAGATATAGTATTAAAAAATATAGATTAATAAGATTTAATGATATTAATATTAATAATTAATAAAATAAATAAATATAAAAATAAGATAATAATTAATTTTAGGTTCTGGAGTTAATTT
>APFE031133109.1:17845-35218 GCA_000404065.3 Pinus taeda
ATAAATAAAAATAAAAATTAAAAAATAAATAAATAAATAAAAATCCATGCCAGTGATAGCAAAAGAATAATTTACCAACATGCACATACTATGAAGGTCAAAACTAGTTAGGAAATCACACATGTAATATGTTACCTGTAAGTATTCCCGCTTTGCTTTCCTTTGATTTCCTTTCCTTGCTTGCTTAGTTTCTTTCTCCTCTTGGTTCTCTTCTCCTCTCTGAAGCTAATTCCAAAACTGAACTAACAAAAGGTACCCACTGATCCTCGGAAACATTTTTATTAATTAGGCCTCTATTTTCTTCAATTTTCCCTTATTTTCCTTCGTTTTCCTCCTCACATGCACCCTGTGACCTTTCACCTACATTTTCTCCTAATTCCCATTATTTTCATAAATAAAATGTCAAATAATGCTTGTTTTCCTCTCCAAAGCCTTATCCATTGCCTTTGTTAATTTCCCTTAGCCATAAAACACAACAAGTGATGCCCACTAGGATATTTTGCCCAAAGTCCCTTGCCCGTTGTCTTATTTTACCTTCATTAACTTTTATTACATGAACTTTTAACCTAGGGTTGTTACAAACCCCTCCCCCTTAGGGAAACATCATCTTCAGTGTTAAACCACACCTAGACCCAGCAAAACCCCTAGAGATTAAACACTTACTGCCTATGGAGCTTTATAACCTATCTCATTGCAACATTTACAATAACATCATGTTCAAAAGCAAAACCATCATGACAACATGACAATATAACAACCATACCGCTTATTGGAGCTTTATAACTTAACTCGTTGCGGTATTCACAATAACAACCAGACATAAATATGTACAAATACCAAGACTCATTTACCTTCACCGGAAAACAATGAAGGATACATAGCCTACATTTGATTAGCCATCTCCCATGTAGCTTTGTTGGGCCCAAAGTGCTTCCACTGCACTTTAACATGCTCGAGTGCTATGTTCCAGAGCACAAGATGTTTCCGCTGCAATATGCATTAGGGTTCCGGCTGGAATTCTCCTTCTTGATGGACTTGTAATACAGACCAATCAATAACATGATCAACATCCTTTACATATCTTTTAAGCAATGAAACATGAAAACCGTCGTGGACTTTCACTGTCAGAGGAAATGAAAGTCTGTAAGCCACTGGTCCAATCCTCTCAAGGATCTCAAAAGGCTCGAAATACCATGGTGCCAACTTGGCACATGATCTGATCCTCAAGGATCTTTTCTTGGGCTTGATGCGAAAATACACATGCTCCCCAACCTGAAACTCCTTAAATGCCCTGTGTTGGTCTGCATAACTTTTGTACCTATCTTGTGTTGCTTTTAGATTCTTCTTTATAACATGCATTTCCTATTCCATTTCTACCAACATGTCCAGTCCAATAAGTACCTTTCTCACTGGGTCTCTAGCTGATGGGAGTATTACAACTCCGCCCATACAGTGCCTTAAACAGACTCATCCTCAGTGACTCCTGATAACCGTTTTTGTATGCAAAATCAACCAATGGAAGGTACTCCTCCCATCTCCTCTGTTGATGCATGACATGCATCCTAAACATATCCTCCAGTATCATGTTGACCCTCTTTGTATGTCCATATGTTTGTGAATGATAAGTTGTGATGAAGGCCAAATTTGTCCCCAATCTTGCAAACAACTCCTTCCAAAACTTGGAAGTGAACTTGGCATCCCTATCCGACACAATCTTCTTCAGAACACCATGCAATCTCACAATATACATGATGAATACATGTGCTATCTCACTAGTTGAATAAGTAGTCTTCACTAGAATGAATTGATTTATCTCACTCAACATGTCTACCACAACCATGGTAGAATCATACTGCCTCAATGTCCTCGGAAGACCTGTAGTGAAATCCATGGAAATAAACTCCCATTTCCACTATGGAATCAGAATAGGCTGAAGTAATCCACTTGGATGCTTACATTATGATTTGACTTGATAACAACCCAAACATCTCACCATGAACTATGCCACTTCCTTCTTCAGATTCAGCTAGTAGTAAAACTTATTAGCTGTTGTCAACATCTTCTGATATCTTGGGTGACCTGAATATGGTTTTACATGAAACTCCCTCAGGATAAGATTCTTGAGTTCTCTATCATCTGGCACATAAATCTTGTCCCTAAATATCCCCAAGCTATCAACTATAAGATGATAATCCACATCCTGATCACCTATACCCTACTGTAACCTGAGCCTAAGCTCCATGTACCTATCATCCTGTTGTCCTTCTTGTAAGGTCTAGCCCTGTAATTTTGTCCCATATGAGCTCACCGTTGCAACATGGTTCAACTACACTTTCCTGCTAAGAGCATCTGCAACCTTGTTCTCCTTTCCCTTAATGTACCTAATCTCAAAATCAAACTCACTAAGAATAGCCAACCATCTGGCTTGCCTCATGTTCAAATTTGGCTAGTCAAACAAATCTATCAACCCACTATGATCACTCATCAACATGATCCTCATGCCAAGAAGATAATGTCTCCACATCTTCAAGGCATGAATAATAGCTGCCAACTCAAGATCATGAGTTACGTAGTTTTGCTCATGCTCATTTAGTTTCCTAGACTCATAACATATCATTTGTCCCTCTTGCATCAAGACTCCACCAAGTCATCTCTTGCAAGCATCTATACACACTACAAACTCTTTGTCTAAATCTACAATCTTTAACACTGGAGCAGTTGTCAACAACTGCTTCAACTGCTCAAAATTGGTTTCACACTCCTTTGTACATTCAAACTTCTTACCTTTCCTCTGCAATGATGTAATAGGATATGCAATGTAGGACAAGTTCCTTATGAACCTCATGTAGTAACCTGCTAAACACATGAATGATCTGACTTCCTCCACATTTCTAGGAGTTGCCCACTCCATGATAGCCTTTATCTTATTTGGATCTACTCTTATGCCATTCTTGGAAACAACATGTCCCAAGTAGTGTACTCCTATTTGAAAGAAACTGCACTTGCTAGGCTTAGCATATAAATGATTCTATCTCAGTAATCTCAATATTGTTGCTAAATGCTCGACATGCTCTTCCTCATTCTTAGAATATATCAAGGTGTCATCAATGAATACAATAACAAACTTGTCCAGATAAGGGCGCAACACACTATTCATTAAACACATAAAAGTAGTTGTAGCATTAGTCGAATCAAATGGAACTAAAACAAACACATAATTCCCATACCTGCTCCTGAAGGAAGTCTTGTAGATGTCCTCTTCTTTGATGTGTACCTGACGATATCCTGGTCGCAGATCAATCTTTGAGAACATTGTTTCTCCCTTCAACTAATCAAACAAGTCGTCGATCTTCGGCAATGGATACATGTTCTTGATGACCACCTTATTCAACTCCCTATAATCAATGCATAATCTAAGAGTACCTTTTTCTTCACGAACAATATTGGTGCACCCTAAGGTGATAAACTTGGTCTATTGTATCCCTTATCAAGCATCTCCTTCAACTGCAAATTCAAATCTACTAATTTTGGAGTGCTCATCCTATAAGGTGCCTTTGATGTTGGTGTTGTCCCTAGTACCAACTCAATAGAAAAGTCTACTTCCCTTTGCGGAGGCAACTCTAGAATCTTTGTTGGAAACATATCATGAAACTACTACAATACAATGTACCTCTTGAAGATTTATGCATCCTCAACATTCGTACCCTTTTCACTGGAAATATGAACTGAAAACATCACACACCCTTTCCTGCAACTGTGCTTACCCTGCATAGTTGTGACCATCCTCACTGATGTAGGCTTCTTCCCCTACAAAATTCTCTTCTCTCCCTTATCATCCAGGCACTCAATTGCCTCGTTGTAGCAGTCTACTTTGGTCTTGTTTGGAGATACATTTGATCCATACCCAAAATCATATTATACAATCCCAATGGCAGTACATTCAAATGTGTTGTTGTAGGCATACCATTCAACTCAAACGCACAAGATCTTACCCAATGATGAACTCTCTTCTTCGTACCTATAGTCAACTGCACCAACCAAGACTCTGCATGCACATCTTTTCTCAAGCCACACTTATCCACCAGGTCAGGATTAACATAACTATAATTACATCCAGGATCAATCAAAATAGAAATAACTTGATCACAAAGCTTACCGTCCATCTCAATGATAGATGTCTGGTGATTTGCTTACCTGTTGTCCATAGTTGCATAAATCCGAGGAATGTTATGACCAACATCCCCAAGTGTCTGTGCCTCCTGAGCACTATAGATCTCAGTCCTACCTCCCTGGTACAATGGAAAATCCTTCTTACGATGATATTTGCGACATATCCAACACTGCAATGGTGCTCTACTATAACCTCTGGTTTGTTTCTCTCTAGGTTGTGACACATGTCCCTTCTCAACTGCACTGAGATTCTTGTAAGGAGCAACATTTTATTTCTCGCCTACATCTCGAGGTCTTCCCCGCTTCAGTGACCATTTTCCCTTAACTTTCTCATTTCCTTTCAAGTCACGTTTGGGCTCAACTTTTCGCTTTGACTGCTCATTACGGATGACTTCCTCTAATGATATAGGCTCATCAAACTCAATCCGATTTCTATATGCAACCGGAAATCCACAGATGAATCTTTGAATCTTAGCTTTCTCCTCCTTGAGATATGGCACATACCTCAACAAGTCCAAGAATATGCTAATGTAATCATAATCCATCATAGAACCTTTATGTAGCTCATAAAGCTCCATAGCTCTATCATAGTACCCCTCTGATAAGTACTTCTTCTTGAAGAGTTTATCGAACTCCTCCCAATTCAAGTCTTCTTCCCAAATACCTTCAACATTCTTCACATCCTCCCACCAGATATTTTCCTTCCCTTTAAGATTGAAACTGGCTATCTTATATTTCATGTTCTTTGAGTAGCTATGCAATCTAAAGAACTTCTTCATTCCAAGAAACCATGCCTCTGCATCTTATGGCTTCTTCATATCTCCATAAAATGTATGAGGCTTCACCTTCTTGGACTCCTCAGGCAAATACTCACCCCTCCTATAAGGATGATGACAATGATGATTGTAATGATGTCTCCTAGATGAGGACCTAAAATGATGCCCATACATACCAGTCCTCTTGTCAGGTGTATCCAATGATCTGCCACCTCTAATTGTGTCCCCTCTATCCAACCTGTATCCATACCGAGACCTACTACCATAGGCTCCATTAATCTTCTCTTTCGTTTCTTGACTGATCATCAGTTGTCCCTGTCTTCGTAGCTCTAATAAGCTCTGAGGGATTGTTGCATTAACCTTTACCTACTTCTCCTAAGCCATACCAAGTATTTCCTGGGCCTCAACCAACCTCTCATTGTCTATTTCCCAAATTCTGATCTCTTCCCTCAAGCTCCTCAATGTATCTGCTATACCAGGAGAATACTCTTCTCCTTTCTACCCAACTAATCTATAAGGGACTAATCTATAGGGGGGGTCATGGGAGCTATCGTCTACCATTTTTCTTGTCATCTTGAATTCTCTTCTTCCTACAAGAATACCATGTTAGATAAATCAAATAGATGCCAAAATCAAATCCTTACCTGAGTGATGTTTAGGGGAGGCTTATCTCACCTGCAAGATCATTCCACATTAGCATGTATATGTATAATCATAAACATCTTCGTGTAATAAGTTACATCAGAACAACATCATGCATGATCTACCAAGTGTATACCTTGATCCCATGCGTGACAACCATAACCTTGACAACATCAAACTTATCCAAAGAGAGAGAAACCATGCTCTGATACCACCTTGTGGTATCAGATATGACCAAAAGAGAGTGCAACTTGCTTTGTTACCACCCTATGACACCTCCTCCCACATTTACCCACTTTCACCGACTTACCCAGTGTAAACAAGAGTTGAGGATCACTATGATATTACTCAACTTCCTATGTGACCTTAAGGAAATGGAGTCCGCAACTGAAGACCTTACTGACTTCCCTCAAGTGCCACAAGACCTCCAGGAGTAACCCAATCCCTCCAGGTGTCCAACCTCTGAGACAACTCACTTTTTCCCTGACCTTGAGCCCCAGTCACTCCCTTGATAAGGCCTCCATGTGACTATGGGTTCCCAGTCACTCCCATATGCCTGCATCGATGCGACTGTGGCCCTTTTTTGCTAGTGTTGTGCCAACGACTACAATAATTAAGGCTACTTTCCAGGGCTGGGGCTAAGCCTCTGCCCATAAATCCATGAAACTTCTAGAACTCGTAAAAGACATGAATACAATGCTTACAAACCAAAATTGGTACCAGAACTTAACCTGACCATCCCCAACCAAGATTGACATTATGTCAAACAATTGGTAGATATGCAACCTACATGTCATGAATGCAAGTCTGAACATAAGGGACTGAAAACTTAACCGAGGTTTAACAAGAAGGGCTCTACCTTCTCATATTAGTTTTCATATCATCAATTAGGTCTTGCATTCATTATTTATTCAGTTACAAGTAAAAACATGAATAGAGCCATGATTGAGAACTGTCATATAACCATGCTTATAAAAATCACATAACTAGTTAAATAACAATAAGGGAACAACCATTAAAGCCACATAATAACCATTACATTTCCTTACTAAAAGCAAGAGAACATTAGATTTTATTAAACATAGGCAAACACCGATTGGGTTCGGGACTTCCATATTCCACCCGACCATATATTCGCTGAGCCAAATCTCTCTTCATCCAATCACCCCCATGCCATATTCCAAGCATGAATGTCATATCACATGGGATAAACCAATCCAAATACAACCAAGTGCATCCAAAGGTTAAACCACCTCCACCCTCTCCATACCGTGATCACCCCTAAATTGGTGTCGAGATCACAAAATTGAACTGAGCTTGGATGCCTCAAAATTTCTTCACCATCCTTGATGAATTTTACTTTCTCCACCCTCAGGCTTTACCATGTATCTCACCATTACTAGTCAAGGGATTCCTAGGCATTTGGGAATTTTTCTGACACCATCTCACCCCAGATTCCAAAACCGTCCGGCAATTCAAAGCTCAAATCGAGAATAATCCCATCATACCATGGCTATCTGAAAATGGCAAGGCTAGGCTAAAATCTATTGTCATCCCTACAAAATTCATGCCAACGAAAATAAAAGAACCATCTACCAACATTCACATACCATGCATGTCAAAACCAGCTAGGAAATTACACATGCAATCTGTTACCTACAAGTATTCCCGTTGAAGTTGCTTGATCCTTACCTTCCTTTGTTTTCTTTATCCTTCTTTGCTTTCCTTTCCTTGCTTTCTTACTTTCTTTCTCCTCTTGGTGCTCTTCTCCTCTCTGAAGCTAAATCCAAAACTAAACTAACAAAAGGTACCCACTGATCCTTAGAAGCCTTTTTATTAACGAGGCCTCTATTTTATTCAATTTTTCATTATTTTCCTTCATTTTCCTCCTCACATGTAATGTATGACCTTACACCTTCCTTTTCTCTTAATTTCCACTATTTTCATAAATAAAATGCCAAATAATGCCTTTTTTCCTTTCCGAAGCCTTAGCCCTTGCCTTTGCCAATTTCCCTTAGCCATAAAACACAATAAGTGATGCCCACTCGGATATTTTTAAATAATTTTTTTTAAGAAACGAGTAGCATTTTCAGTATATAAACTGGAAAAGGGCCAGGTCCCGTACAAAATTCAAGGGTGTGCTCTCTGCAATTTTCATCTATTTACATTGAAATGGGACCTTCCTGCTACCAACCATATTTACATAGAGTCTTTAAACATAACTGTAACTATAAACACTCCAAAAAACACCACTATATTCTATATATCGACATAACACACACACACACACACATATATATTAAAATGAAAATCTTTCAGCTACTACCGAGATCGATTTCTTCTCCCGAAGGTTCATCCATTGTCATTGTCAATTCCTCTACGTCATCCTCTCCAGCATCCAGGACCCGCTCAACAACATTGAAGACCATGGCTTCCCCAACCCCTAATACTTCCTTTAGAACCCCGACTGTAGCAGTTTCCACTTTTATTTCGATGCTTTCCACATTTTGTTACACTCTCAACACATTGGTGCACAGGTCTAGCATTGTCTTCTGCAACAACTCCATATCTTTGCCCAATCCGTATAACTGAGCATAGAGAACTACCATATTTTCGTTTATTTCCTTAATAATTTCCTTTATAACTTGTTTACATGGATTATCTACCAAAGTATCAATGCTTCCACCACTGCCATGACCAAACCCTGAGCCTCTGAACCCTGGGTCTCCACCACTATCGTTACTCACAGAGGCCATATTCGCAGTAATCCGGTTTTGGATAATAATTATCCTTTGATTAACTCACCGCAGCCAGCTAAAATATATAATAGTTTGTTCAACCCCGACATTCCTCCTGGTCTTATCCTTCATAAATGCTAGATGATTCAAATTCTTGTCAAGGAAACTTCCCTCTATTTCCTCCACCGCCATAAATAACCAGGAATGTTTTGCCATGGTACCAACTTCCCCTGTGGGTATAACTATATTGCAACCCCAGCGAGTAACCAAGACCTCGACGCCCACCTATCCTCGAACATGAACTGCATACAATGCTACCACACATGTGCCTTAACTCGATACCTACCATCCCATCTTCTAAGGCACTGCAAAGGATCATTAAGGAGCTAACCATTTTAACTGCCAACTTAATTCTCTGAAGACCTGTACCCCAGCAGTACAGCGTCGGCCTGGTGCTATAGTTCAAGGGATATGAAATGTGATTATGTCTTGATTGATACTTAAACTACCTTGTTCCAGCACCACCCCTGCGTTGGCTTGACCATTCGCCAAGTGGTTATTGGCCCACAACACATGGAACAAATCTACCTTTTCAATTTTTTTAATAAGTAAATAATCCTGACCATGATGAAGGAGGTTTCATCTTCAAGAAGGTTGATGTTCTTGAGGAGCTTCATACATTTGTGTATAATAATCATGGAGTCGCCAACTATAGACAATGTTTTGGTACCATTAGCCAAATAGATATTCAGACCCTGCTAAAGAGAAAGGGCTTCCACTTGATTATTTATTGTGATGCCAATTCCTCATGTGAATCTTATTTATGTTTTTTTCTGTGAATAATTGTCCCTTACCCATGGTCTTATTTTACCTTTATTAACTTTTATTACATGAACTTTTAACCCGGAGCTACTACATTTAGCTTGCTTAGCCTCCTTTCAATCTCAATGGCCTCCCTAAACTTCTGGTGATGAAAATGACCAATCTTAGCAATGACCCAGGCTTCTTCATTGCAGACGTGATGTTTCATCTTTTCCGCATGTTTTGTCAAAGCTGAGGAGTGGGTTCTCCCGTGTTTGATGTCAGTTGCATGCTCTTGAACTATTTGATTAATTGAGCAGTTTGTTTCACCAACGTAGGGGTTCCTGCAAGAACATGGGATCATATAAACACCTTTCATATCCTTCGGGTCCACAAGGTCTTTTATAGATCTTAAGGAGCTTTGAATGGTGTTTAGGGGCATAAAGGTTGATGGAACCTTATGTTTCTTTAGGATACTATCAATCCTGTCTATGCTCCCTTAGATATAAGGAAGATGAACCCCTAAAATCCAATCCTTGGGGTCTTTTTTAAACATAGGACCTTTGCTAGCTTTAAGGAAAGCTCAAAGACCTTTGTGCATACTATATCCATTATTATTGCAGACATTAAGGAGATGCATCTTCCAATCATAGAAATGGTTTTTGCTAGAAATCTGCAGTGCACGAGTAGCTAAGGTGCTAAGAACACCCTATTTTTTAGCATGTAAATGATAGGACCTAGCATGAAGGCGCTGCTCAATATGAGTTTTCTTACAAAATACTTGGTAGGAGAAAGAACCATCATCCTTCTTTGAAATAAGAACGTCAAGGAAAGGCAAATTGCCATTGATTTCACACTCCATAGTAAACTTTATGGATTTAGACTAATCGTTGAGATGTTGGAAAAAGAGATCCAACTTTTCCCTACCATGAGGCCAAATAACATTATGTCTATTATTTAAATACCAACTTACATACATCTTAACTCTAGATTTATTTAAAGTTAACATATTATTCTTTCTTTAATAGGTTATTTCTTTATATATTATTATTGGTATAATAATAAATAATATTACTTTTAGATTATTTTCATATCAATGATGAGAAACCTCATCTTTTGGAGGTTTTCATGAACAATGGTTATAAAAAGTATCAAGGCCTGAAAGCCTTCCAAAAAGTGGAAAAGGGATTGAGGGCTAAGACTAATCCCAACAATCTTATTGCCACTATTCATCTTCCTTTTATTCAAGGAACTACTAACAAGTTGGCTTGTATTCTTAAGAAGAACAATATCTATGCCACCTTCAAGCCACTTAACACTATTCGGTCTTCCCTTAGGTATGTCAAATACTGGATTGACCCCTCTAACTCTACAGGTGTTTACATGATCCCTTGTTCATGTGGGAAGTCTTATATAGGTGAGATGTGTTGCTCTATTAAGCGTAGAATTTAGGAGCATGTTGCAGACATTAAGGTTAATCGATCTCCCTCTTTGGCTCTCGCTGAGTATTCTACGAATACTAACCATCACATTTGTATTGAAGATGCTTGTATCCTTGTTAAGTTTTCTCATTATCATCACATGAAGTTATGAAAAGCCATCCAGATAAAGAAGCAGTCTGCCAACAATCTTAATAGGGATGATGGTTGGAGAATCAGTAGAAATTGGATCCCCACCCTCTCTTCAAGTCATTCTTCTTCATAATTTTAATCTATCATTTATTTTTTCTAATTTTATTAGTACTTACTTATTTGTATTCCCCTCTTTTATTTTTACTTTTGATTAATTTAGTTCTCTTTACTAATATCACTATTAATTATTTTCTATTAAAATATATTTAATTTATAACAATATTATAAATCTCTATATCTCATTTGACTTTATTATTTATAACTATTTAAAATTATTATATATTTATTTGACCTTAATTTTATTTGATGACTTTTTAATATACATTTAATCCTAGTTTTATTATTTTTATATAATCTACAATATTAGTATTTTATATTATCTAATTATATTATATCTTAAAATTACATATAATCATAGATTATATGGTTAGAATATTATTATTTTTTATTAATATATAATACATATCAAAAATTATTTTGGAATTTCGATATTGTTATAGCCGTATGTGAAAATCATAGATTTTAACCACACTAATTGGTTCGAAACGCGTTGACAATTAATTCTCTATATAATTTTGCTGAAATCATTTTCACAAAACATTTGAAATCTTTTTTAACTTTTTAATATACTAAAAGTTTAATTTTTAACAACGATCTCCATTTAAATTTAATAACTTTACATTGAATATACCGTAAATCTATATTTAATTATAAACTATATCATCTTTTAACATAACCTCAGAAAAATTATATAATAATTATTAATTAAAAATAAAATATATTATATACTTGATAAAGAGTTGTCAACTTGGTTCATTGGTTCTCGTATCGATTTTTTTCAATTTCTTATACTTCCGTTCTCAACTTAGGCCATCGATGAACTTTTTAGATATATTTGAAATATAAAATTGAATTAAATATAGTTTTGTAATTTTTGTTCTGTTTTTCCTCACAGGAAAAAACAACTTATTAATTGTCAAATAATAGTTAAAAAAAGAAAGTTGAGGTGTTATAATTTTTTAATATATGTAAATAAAAATAAAGGTATAATTTTTTTTTAATATATGTATAAATATAATGGTTTTTGTGATTATAATATTGGTTTACTTATATTTTATTTTTTTTTTCATATTTTAAATTATTTTCACTAAAAATTTAATTGAATTTGTTTTAAATTTAAATTTCAATTATGCATTTTGCACACTCTAAATTTTTAAGAGTGTTTATATAATAAAAACAAGTATCATAGTGTAAATAATAAAACAAGTATAATAAAATATTGAATCTTTAAATAAGTAAAGATTTTAAATATCGTAATGTAGTTTTTAATTATATCATAGTTTCTAACTGTATCATAAGATCCCTACCTAAAAATAATCAAAACATAAAATAATGAGATAATGACATTGTGTTGTATAATCTTTTTTCTTTTTTAATTTAAAAAATTTAGAATATTAACCAATAGGTATAATATTTAATTATGATTACACATTATGATTGGATGTTTATTAAATGGTAATAATTTTCTAAAGAGTTATATGTTCAAATTCAAAATAATAAAATAACCACACTCATAAGTTCAACCATTAAATTCTTATATAAAAATAACTTCTTATTTTATATAAATATTTATATACATTTATGTCACTTATTTTAAATAAATATTTTATATACAATTTATGATTATAGTGTATCATAGGACTAAATTAATAATAAAAAATGTGTTTTATATTCAATTTTAAAATTTAATAATTAATTGACTTTAATTGCTATGAATATTCTTTTAGCATATTCATGGGTGTAAATTAGTTATTTATTTGGAGTAAGTCTTGTGTGATCTTGATACTCAATACATAATAGCTAGTCCTTATACCTTAGTTTAAATATAGCTAAATATAGCTTAGTTTAAATATAGCTAAATATTCTACCTTGTTCACTCATACTTAATAAATTAGATGATATAGTCAACTATAGGACAAATTCCCTCATCCATTTCAATGTATGCAGCCTTGTTTTATTATGGATTTCAACTTTTTCCTTTTTTTCTTTTATTTTTATTATAATTAGATATTTATTACTAATTATGTTTACCCTTATTTATATAAACTATTATTTAGTGGTTATATATATATATATATATATGTATATTCAATCATTACTTATTAAGAGTTTTATTAAAATTTATTATTTTCTTCACGGTTGTATTTTTTTACCTTTATTTAATTTATTAGTTTCCTAGCGGTTATTTTTTGACTTAATTAAATTTATTCTTTTTTCTAACAATAATGTTTTTTGACTTGGACTTCTTCCTCTTTTTAAACCATGTTGGATCATATTCTCTTCATCTAATTCAATCATCTTGATGGTGAACCACATTAAATGGATCTGAAAGGCAATTGCATCTCAAGAGATTTGATCCCTTAAGGGGAAGGAGGTAGACAGTGAGCGTAGGAAAAATTATACAAATCTAAAAGCAATAAAAAAAAAAAAAAAATTATGTGACTTCAAGAAGAAATGAACTAATCACTTTGGGAAAGCACAACCCCAAAGGATTTTGGCGAGAACTACAACAAAAGAGAAAACAAATACATATTAATATCTCAGGCACTCATTGGTTGGAATATGCAAAGTATCTCTATGAGAGAAATCAAGAGAAAAGTAGCCTCCCCACAATCAGCTCTACAATTGTGTTATTTTCAGTGGAGGATGTCAAGCGTCGTATAAAAAATTTAGTGAGTGGTAAAGCCCAAGACATTAATGGGTTACAGGCATAATTCTTAAAATGGGGTGTTGAGATCTTGGCCCCAATCATCAAAAGGATCTTCAACAACGTCACACAAGGAAAATTTCCAGTTCAATGGACAATAAGTTTCGCTATCCCTCTTTACAAAAGTGGAGACATCAATAATCCCTCTAATTATCGCACTATTATGGTCAATCCTCTTCTTGGAAAATTATTTGGGGGCATGATGGAGCATAGAATCAGTAGTTGGGCAGAAAAAGAGGGTAAAAGAGAAAAAGGGAAGGTTAGTTTTAGGCCAAGGTACTCTACAATTGATCATTGCATCACTCTTAAGCACTTCATCGAAAAAGTATGGGAAATTCAGGTTGGGGAAGGCTTTTGTTGTTTTGTTGATTTGAAAAGAGCTTTTGACATTGTTCCTAGGGATAATATTTGAAGAAGAATGGAAGAGCTTGGAATCCCAAATGAATATAGAACTGTGGTCCATAAACCGCATGAGAAAGTTAGTGCTAAAATCAGAACTAAAGAAGGCTTAATGTTTTGGTAGTGACATTAGGGTCAAGCGGGGGTGTCCCCTCTCCCCCACTCTATTTGGTTTATATATTGATAAGCTAGAAGAATGGCTAAACAAAACCACTGGGGATTCAACTAACAAGGTATGTGGTAAAGCTACTTTTGTACACTGACGATCTTATCTTAATTGCAAAATTTGCCCATGTTTTGAGAGAGAATTTGAAGGCTTTAGAGCTCTTCTATCAGCAGGTTGGGATGCAAGTAAATCCTAGAAAAATAAATTCATGATCTTCTCTTTGAAATAGAAAAAACAACATGTCAGCTTCATATTTGAGGAAAAAACTCTGGAGATAGTGGAAGAGTAAAAGTACCTAGGAATTGTTTTTCACAACAGGCTCAGTTGGGAGACATGCATAACTAAAAGGATCCAATGGGGTTGAAGAGCTTCTTACCTTCTTCAAAATAGATGCAAGAAAGCATAAATATAGGACTGGAGAACAAAGAAAACTCTTTTTGGAGTGTTGGTTACCTTGGTTGTCATATATGGATGTAAAATTTGGGGTAGCAACATGTCAAATCACAAGTGGAGACAGCTAGAAAGAATTCAAAAGCACTTAATCATTGGTAACCTCAAAGTCAAGTCAACGGTCCCATATGAGATCATGCTAGCTAAGGTTGGAATGTTCCCGATGGAGGCTTAAACAATCATTTGTTTATTAAGTTATCTAAAAAAGGTGGACAGAATGGAGGCATGTCGTTGGCCCAAGATGATTACCGTAGATGAGCTAAAGCGTAGGGAGAAAACTTGGAGGAAGCAAAATGACAAATGGATAAGAAAATGGGGAATTAATTGGCAATTTTTTCCTAGTTCTAAAGAGGAGGTAAAAAAATGGGAGTTTGAAAAATTCAGGACTGCCATGTGGGAAAAACAGGTTGGCAGAAAAAAGTGATATATGTCAAAAACTTTAACCCATCACAATCGCATGAAGAAAAGACTTATTTGAGTGCCCCAATCAACGGTAAGGCCAAAATTTTAATAGCACAGTTGAGGACCAGATCTCACCATCTTAGGTGTGAAATAGGTAAATGGATAATCCCCAAGGAAGAGTGGGAAGAAATAATTTGTACCTTTTGCAGGACAGGAGTGGTTGAAACTGAGTGGCACTTCATCATGGAATGTCTAGCTTGTGAGGACATTCGTAATCAATTTTAAAGTTTTCTAAAGGTGGATGGTTTAAGCACGTTGTTTGAGGAAGAAAAGCTCACAAAACTCTGAATTTCTTGATCAAAATTCACGACAAAAGGGTTGTTCTAGAGGGAAACTTAAGAGTGTGATGTCTTGTCTTATGTGGACTTTATGTCCCTTAGACTGTTTGGTCTCATGGACATCATTAAAATATATCTCATATAATCTCGATGCTTGGTAGATTCGGAGTTAAGATGAATCTAGGCTAGTTTAATTCTCCTCTTTAAATAGACTATATTCCACATGAATGCCTTGGGTTGTCATAAACCTAGAGCTCAAAAACAATCGATAACTTGACCAAGTCAAGTTTACCTTAACTACCCAACAAAAATTAATAAAATTAATAATAACAAAGAATTTTTATTTTAAGGTAGGGTTATTTTTATTTTTATTTCAAGTTTACCTTAACTATCCAACAAAACTTGATGAAAAAAATAATAATGTAGAATTTATTTTAACATAGGGTTATTTTATTTTATTTTAACTAAGTCAAAATGTTTACAGGACATGACATTACAAAATCTCTTGTATATTGGGTTGGAGAGCACCTATCAAAGCAATTATTCTACTCACAAAAGTCTTCATTCACATAATATTGATTATTCCAATATATTATAATAATATACATCTCCATGATGAATAGTATTATATTAGACCTGATATATATTATTGATTGCATAGAGTGGTAATTCTCAATCATATGGATGGAGGGGGAGAGAGAGAAGGGGAGAGTGAGGGAGATAGCGACAGAGTTGTGTTTAATTTTTTAGCTATGGTTAGTCTTCATAATTAATAATTTAGCCCTTGAATAATGTAAGACATGTTATTCATGTCATTTTAGTTCTTGAAATACATATAATGACTAATATAAGACATGTTCTTTAAGTCAAATCCAAAAGAGATAAAATTTTGAATTGCTAATATTGAATTTTTGGCTCCAAAACATAAAGTCGTCCCTCCAAGAAGTTAGTTCGGCTTGCCCCTATGGTCACACCCATTCGGTTCACTAGAAGACTATATAAAGGTTTCATCCTCCTTCACAAACAAGCAATTTAGATAACTTGAGGTAGAAAGATAGGGTGGATCTGAGACAAAACATAGGACAAATATGATGCAGAGAGAAAGAATGAATTTGAAGAAAAGAGAAAGGACAAATTTGAGGCAAAGAATGAAGGAATCTGTGGCAGAGTTTTTGGACTTATCTGGGCAGCAAAATTGAGTTTTCCTGGGTGAAGAAGAAGGTCAAAATTCAACCCTACTAGAGCAGACAAGGCTAAATTTGTTGCGCAACAGATTGACTTGTCTAGTGGGCAATTTAACCAAGTGTGACTAGGGTTGTCAACTTGACTTTATGTTTGACATGGATGTATCTTTGTTAACTTGAATAATTTCTCTAAGGAAAAGGTTGTTGGGTTTTTTCCCCCAAGTGAGTTTTCCTAAGGTAAATACATGTGTTTTTTGTTTGGTTGTCTCTTTATGATCTTACTGTCAATTTTGTTCTACTAATAAAGATCTTCTATGTAATTTATTTATGATGAATTTGAATGCAAGAAAATATTAACGTAAGAAATCATAAGAAGCAATTATCAATTAGAAGATCCTATGAAAAATCAACGAGTTAGAGGGTGGGGAGAGAGAGGGAGAGAGAGACACGGCAGGAGGTGGGAGAGAGAGGACTTGAGAGAGATATGGAGTTGGAGGGGAAGAGAGAGGTGGGGAAGAATAAAGACACATAGAGAGAGATAGGGTGTGACAAGGGAGAGAGGAGAGCAGGAAGGAATATAGAGATAGAAGGGGAGATATATATATATATATATGGAGAGAGAGAGTGTATGTTTGGGGGGTGAGATAGAGAGACAAAGAAGGAGATATGGAAGGAGATAGAGGTATAAATGGAGGGGGTAGAGAGGGAAGAAGAGAGAGATGAGGAGAGGGAGGGAAAGAGAGATAGATATATACGGAGAGAGAGAGAGCGTGTTTGTGTTTGAGGGGTGAGATAGAGAGACAAATAAGGAGAGATTGTGAGAGGTATAGACATAGATGGTAGGGGGAGAGAGAGAGAGAGAGATGGGGGAGAGAGGCAGGGAAAGAGAGAGAGATAGATGGGGGGGGG
>APFE031133109.1:35305-45735 GCA_000404065.3 Pinus taeda
AGGGGAGAGAGGAGGGAGGGAGGGAGATAGACATAGAGATGGAGGGGGAGAGAGAGGTGATGATTAGAAAGAAGTTATTATCCTTGTCTCAATCAACCCCTCGAATCTCATAGGGCAAGTGAGATAATGGGACAGGTTGCTAGTAGTTTAATTCCCCGAAGGTTAATGAGAGTTTAAGGAGAATTTACAAGTGTTTATGGTATGCACAAAATTATATACAAAAAATATAAAAGCAACAAATAAATCTGAAATAAATAGCACAAAATTGCAATAAATAGCACAAAATTGCAGAAAAGGTAGCAAAATGCTATACAAAATAAACAAAGGGTACAACACTAACATCAAATTAAATAAAAATTAGATTTGAGTTAGCAGCAAACTAATCAATAATTTAAAGTCTTGCAACCTTAAATATTGTCGAGCATAAGTTGCAATTTTATTTTTTTTAAATTAAGAGAACAAATTGTTGATAAATACGCAAAATCTAAGAGATATATGCACAAGAAATAGAGCAAAAGAAAATGATTTTATTAAAATATTTGAGTACAACAGATCAAACTAGCGATTTTTTTGAGAATCCTTGACCAGACTTAATTATGGAATACTTGTAATGTAATAGCAACCATATACAAATATTCTGGAAAGTAATAAATGATAAGGCAGCGTCAAAAAATCCTCTAAGCAATCTAATATAATTATGAACAACTTGTTTTCTCTGCAAAATATATGGCTATTAGCACTAGTTAAATTTTAGTAGACCTTCTAATCAGCAAATGAGTTGTATAAAATTCAAGATACCTAAAAAATACTCAAAAGGATTGAGTGAAATTGGGTACAACCTTATCTCCCATTTGAAGAAAGTTTGCTACCACCATTGGTCCACTTATTTTACTCATAGAAAATGTAATAAGAGGAGATAATGACAACATAAAATTGCTTACTACATATCGCTCCTCACAATGTTCTCTCCCTTCCCTTCATAAACTTCAAACCCTTTTAACGGCCTTCAATACAATTGGGAAGTTCAACTTCCTAGGTAGTTATTTTGTTTTATTTCTAATCATGATGACTTGAAAGTAGGAAGAGTTTTCAGGGGGGTTAAATAATAGCTAACTTTTCATTATTATTATATTTATATTTTAATAGGTGGGGCCCTCCCGTTGTCATTTCACTTCCCAACAATGCTTATTTCTCAAAATAAATATTCTAAAATAATCATAGCCCATGTGTGAATATGTCAAAAAACCATATCGAATAATGTTCATGTAAACCAATAGATATCCATGTAGCAAAAACTAAAACATGTAAGCATGCATCAAATTGTAACCATAGTGGTAAACATTAAACACTGCCACCTTGTTCCCCCCATCATGTAAATCCCCTTGTATCTCTGAGTACCATATATAATTCATCTATAAAGTATCAGGACAAAACATGCACCCATATTTTCAAAAAATATGTGCCACTTATCATAAAAAAAAAAAAAAATGCGTAAAATGTAGCATTGTCCAAGAAGATATATATGATGTCTATAAGACTATTCATGTAATACCATCATATCATATGACAAAATTGTGACAGAGTGTTGAAATAAGTAGATTGCAACTAAAATATATATTGAAATATAACGTTGTTGGTAGAAAAAATTGAAAACTGAAGTCTATGCTCATAAATATTAGATTTGAAAATAACAAGTAACTATTTCTAAAAACCATGCTTGCTCTGAGAGGTAACCATTCCTTTTACCATACTCTTAGCCTGTTTCTCCTGCTTGTCATGGTGGGTGTGAGAAGTGACAGAGTGTGAGGAGTGATGGGATGAGTCAAATTTAGTGACTTTTGTTTTCCTTAACTGATTGTTGGTTGAGGAGATTGAATGGCGGGTCAGGATGACTAAGCTGCTAACTGAGTGGCAGGATGGCGTGTAAAGTGGTAAATTATAAATGTTGTGATGCTTGAATTAAAGGAGGTGGTGGAGGAGGAGGCAGAGAAGTTATGGACTACCCCTAGATAGGTTGCATAGGCTGAGGTTGCATCATGTTTTCCCAACCATGGTTGGTGGTAATGACCATTTGCGTTGATACATGTGGGGGTACAAGGATGTCAATGCTTGATCGATCATGAATGGGAGGTTGAGGGTTCTATAAGATAGGTTGACCAGTCAAGTTAACAACTTCAGCTTGTAGTAATTGTCTCAATTCTTCATAATCCCCATCAAAATGGGCTAAAAAACTTGGTCTTTTATTTCTCCTTATCCTAAGGCCCCTTCCTTTGTTACCTCTACCATGACTGTGACGACTGAAGAAACTCATATTTTTCAAATGAATTTATCATATTATCTAAGTAGAGAAACAATAAGTAAAGTTTACTTTTACTAATGCATGAGTGAAAAATAAAATACACAGGGAAATATGTTTGCAGGGAGGGGCGACTCATGTGTGCATTGACAAATACTATCAGGATGGAGTAGTGGACAACATATAGGGCACAAATATGTTCAGGTGTAAAAAAACGTATGTGCATAACAATATAAATTTATTGTGATTGTTCTAAGCATTTCATCTTTTGTGCATCATAAGTGAAATGTGGCTCACAAACAAAAAGATTGTTTGGCAACGAAATCCAAATCAATTTATAGGGCCAAATAGTATCCCAGTATGTTATAAAGGTGTTTTTTTATTTATCAACCATCATTAGAAGGGCAACTTGTATTGACATGATGATAAGGGTGGAAAAAAAAATTATAATTCAAAGCAAGGATTGAGGGAGACATATCATTGGACAACGTGAGAAATGGTATTTGATTTATTGTTACGCAAGTTGCTAGAGAAAACTGAACATATTGTGACACATTCGAGGGCGTCGTCATGGGTCCTTGGGTTAGCCACACTACTTGATCATAAAAACTATAAGCCGAGCAAAAAAAAAGGAATAATAACTTGTCTTGACGATGAACCACACTGGTTGGTTCGAAACGCGTCGACAAATGATTTTGTATGTGATTTTGCCGAAAGTTTTCTCTAAACAATAATATTTCTTCTTCAAAATCTACTAAGAAACACTTAGGACTAATAATATAGTTGAATATGCTCAGCTTGGTAAATGGAACATATTATATGTATTGTGTGTGAGATATGTTAGCAAATTTGATTGATGTTGTGCTCTATATCACAGGTATTATGAAGCATATTGAGGGTGATGCATGATACAATATATGCAACAATACAAGAAGTGAAACCCTTATGATATTTGTTTAAATCAAAGCACATGTAGTCAATAGGTAAGACATTGTGATTGATGACAGTAGTATAACTAGCAATTGCACCAGATGCTGCAATGGAAACACCGTAAGGCAATAGCATATAACATTAATTAATGTTTTTTTGACAATTTTTGAAAGGCAAAATAATATAATAAAAAAAAGGCAAGGATCATGCTACAGTGACATCTTGTTGCCTTTGAGTAGGACCAAGCTCTAATCTTCGAACTCTACAGGAATCTTACATCCTGCTACCTCCGAGTAGGACCAACCCCTAATCCTCGAACTCTACAAGAAAAATTCAATGAGCACAGAGTTTCTCCCATGTCGTTTTCATGGGGACTAATTTGTACAAACAAAGTCTTTACATGTAACATTAATTAATGCTTCTTTGACAATTTTTGAAAGGAAGAAAAATATAAAAAAAAAAAAAAAAAAGAGGCAAGGGCCATGCTAAAGTGACATCTTGCTACCTCCGAGTAGGACCAAGCTCTAATCCTCGAACTGTACTGGAATCTTACATCTTGTTGCCTCCTCGAACTCTACTGGACTTTTACATCTTATTGCCTCTGAGTACGACCAAGCTCTAATCCTCGAACTCTATTGGAATCTTACATCTTGTTGCGTCCAAGTAGGACCAAGCTTTAATCCTTGAACTCTACTGGAAAAGTTTAATGAGCACAGAGTTTCTCCCATGTCATTTTCATGGGACTATTTTGTACAAACAAAGTCTTTGAGTATATGACCTAGCCTAATCCTCGAACTCTATTGGAATCTTACATCTTGCTGCCTCCGAGTAGGACCAAGCTCTAATCCTCAAACTCTACAAGAATCTTACATCTTGCTGTGTTCGAGTAGGACCAAGCTCTAATCCTCGAACTCTATTGGAAAAGTACTGTAAAAGTTTAGTGAGCACATAGTTTCTCCGATGTCATTTTATTGGGGACAAATTTGTACAAACAAAGTCTTTTGGAGTATATGACCTAGCCTCAGTATTTGTATGCCCGAAGGAAATTCAGCAATGATGGGATACTTTCTTTCCCATGGAATAGTCGTAGTCGGAGGGAAAATATCAATTCAAAAATTGAACTCCACTACCAAAAGAAGATGGTCGTGTTGGGAGAGAAAAGGATGCATCGAAGGGCTCAAGGCCTAGCTCCAATACATAGTTGTTCTTGAAACTGCAAAATACAAAATTTTCATCATTTTCTTATCAGAGTAAAAAGAAGAGTGAATTTGTATTTGGCACCTGTAACAAGATATAGAGAAAATAAAGGAGAGCACAATATAGTTGAATTTATAGTTTATAGCATATATATAGCATATACTTCCTAGGCACGTAAAGAGCTAAATAAAGGAGAGTACAATATAGTTGAATTTACAGTTTATAGCATATACTTCCTAGGCACGTAAAGAGCTTAGAGGCAGATGCATTTCCAAGTATTCATTGACAATGTTTATCACCTTCCTCTTCTGTATTTTGCAATTTAGGAAAAGTGTCCAGAAAAGTTAAAATATATATGATAGAAGACCTCTACTAGCTTCAACAACATTACAATTCATATCTAGGTATGAGACTTCCAATATATCATTTACTATATGTACTTACAACATTTGCCATCTTTATTTTCATGCACTATGGGTCCACAATGCAAATAAGTACCTTCCATCCACAAGGTGTTCCTTGAATTCTAAATATTCAGCGACAGAGAGTTGTTCAACAGCAAGTTCATCAACATTGACGTGAACATATTCCTACACAGTAGGCCTTGGCTGTACTGCAAGAACAACCCATGGTGTAAGAATGATAGCCTCCTAAAACATACATCATATTGTCATGAGAACCAAATAAATATACCAAATAAATATGCAAACATTTTAAGACAACTACATTTATTTTGAAATAAATTGCTCCAGAATTTGCAGAATGTTCATTTTCTTTTAAATAATGGAAAAATCTGATCATACCTCGCTTGACTTCCACGCATCTCCAAATAACCAAAAAATATGGAGATTTTGACATTTAGCATTCTGGCCTATTACCTGCTAATCCATCTAACAGTTGATGGGGCTGCAAAATCTTCTTGCCATGTGATACATATCTACAACCATTTCAAAAAATGGAAAAATCTGATCATACCTCGCTTGACTTCCACACATCTCCAAATAACCAAAAAAATATGTAGATTTTGACATTTAGCATTCTGGCCTATTACCTGCTAATCCATCTAACAGTTGATGGGGCTGCAAAATCTTCTTGCCATGTGATACATATCTACAACCATTTCAAAAAATGGAAAAATCTGATCATACCTCGCTTGACTTCCACACATCTCCAAATAACCAAAAAAATATGTAGATTTTGACATTTAGCATTCTGGCCTATTACCTGCTAATCCATCTAACAGTTGATGGGGCTGCAAAATCTTCTTGCCATGTGATACATATCTACAACCATTTCAAAAAATAAAAAAGAAAAGAGTCAATCTTCATAGAAGCATGGGACTAAAGATTCAGTAGTATTTAAATATCTTAAATGCCTATATTATGTAAATCGTTCTTCTTGGTTTCCTCAATTTAAAGATCATACTTTCAGATAAAAATATTCGTCAGGGAACAGAGGTGGGAATCACCGTGAAAGCAAAGAAATTGTTTCATTGTGGTGCTCAGAGAGCATGTCCTCAACACGCTCAAGTGAACTCAGAGCACGGTGCAATGCAGCACGGTTCAGCATTGCAATAACCATATCTTCTTCCTTTAACTGCCAAGGCCAACAACGCCAAATAAAAAAATATTTAACTGCTGATTTCTCTCTGGCACAAGCCTTACCAGAATTCTGACTAATCCTTTGATGACAGAATTCAATTCTATCCTCACTAAAATAACAAATACAGACACCTGAAACTTTGGAAAAATGTAAAAGCACGGAAGTTCCAGAGAGTTTGACGAAGTAACAGAGATGCCTTCAATGACAATACATTGGAAGACAAGAAACAACTCGAGCAAAAATCGTGGAAGAACAAGATTAAAGCGGTTATAACTTACATGTAAACGAAATGTGCTAGTGAAATTTATTGGAGCGCCCATTAAAAAAATGGAAGTCCTTGAAGTGTTGACACAAGGTCTTCTGATAATGGGGTTTTTAAGCAAGATGAGCAAAATCGAGAGAAAAAACCAGAAGCTCTGAATTACAACTAATGATTTTAAACTCAAATCAAATTTTAAAATAATAATTTTAACATTAAGAATACTAACAAATAAAGGTAGCAGGGAAAGTTTGCCATATAATGGAAGATGGTGACAAGTTCCTTTCTTAGAGTTAGTTAACCTTTATGTAGGTTAATTTTTGGTTACTTTTAATTGGATGGATTAGTGGGTGTTATGTAAAGATTAAAATTTCTGTAGGTAAAAATAATTTTGGAATTGGATGGTTGGTCTATTCATGGTAAGGTTAAGACTTACTAAGTAATTGGATGAATTAATTTGTGTAAAATTAATTTTTCCCACTTTTTATAGAGGTAAATATTTTTTAGGTAGATATAATTGTCCAATTTGATGATTCTTATCTAGGTACACAGTTATATAAAACAAATTACAAAAGTTTAAGATAATATTATAATGGGGTTTTTAAGCAAGATGAGCAAAATCAAGAAAACCCGATATAAATTTAAGAAAAAGCCCATAGATTTACAGAAAAACTACAAGTTATGAATTACAACTAATGACTCAATAATCACTATACAAATTACAAACTCCAGAATTTGCAGAATGTTGCATATCTTTCAAAAAATGGAAAAATCTGATCATACCTCGCTTGACTTCCACACATCTCCAAATAACCAAAAAAATATGTAGATTTTGACATTTAGCATTCTGGCCTATTACCTGCTAATCCATCTAACAGTTGATGGGGCTGCAAAATCTTCTTGCCATGTGATACATATCTACAACCATTTCAAAAAATGGAAAAATCTGATCATACCTCGCTTGACTTCCACACATCTCCAAATAACCAAAAAAATATGTAGATTTTGACATTTAGCATTCTGGCCTATTACCTGCTAATCCATCTAACAGTTGATGGGGCTGCAAAATCTTCTTGCCATGTGATACATATCTACAACCATTTCAAAAAATAAAAAAGAAAAGAGTCAATCTTCATAGAAGCATGGGACTAAAGATTCAGTAGTATTTAAATATCTTAAATGCCTATATTATGTAAATCGTTCTTCTTGGTTTCCTCAATTTAAAGATCATACTTTCAGATAAAAATATTCGTCAGGGAACAGAGGTGGGAATCACCGTGAAAGCAAAGAAATTGTTTCATTGTGGTGCTCAGAGAGCATGTCCTCAACACGCTCAAGTGAACTCAGAGCACGGTGCAATGCAGCACGGTTCAGCATTGCAATAACCATATCTTCTTCCTTTAACTGCCAAGGCCAACAACGCCAAATAAAAAAATATTTAACTGCTGATTTCTCTCTGGCACAAGCCTTACCAGAATTCTGACTAATCCTTTGATGACAGAATTCAATTCTATCCTCACTAAAATAACAAATACAGACACCTGAAACTTTGGAAAAATGTAAAAGCACGGAAGTTCCAGAGAGTTTGACGAAGTAACAGAGATGCCTTCAATGACAATACATTGGAAGACAAGAAACAACTCGAGCAAAAATCGTGGAAGAACAAGATTAAAGCGGTTATAACTTACATGTAAACGAAATGTGCTAGTGAAATTTATTGGAGCGCCCATTAAAAAAATGGAAGTCCTTGAAGTGTTGACACAAGGTCTTCTGATAATGGGGTTTTTAAGCAAGATGAGCAAAATCGAGAGAAAAAACCAGAAGCTCTGAATTACAACTAATGATTTTAAACTCAAATCAAATTTTAAAATAATAATTTTAACATTAAGAATACTAACAAATAAAGGTAGCAGGGAAAGTTTGCCATATAATGGAAGATGGTGACAAGTTCCTTTCTTAGAGTTAGTTAACCTTTATGTAGGTTAATTTTTGGTTACTTTTAATTGGATGGATTAGTGGGTGTTATGTAAAGATTAAAATTTCTGTAGGTAAAAATAATTTTGGAATTGGATGGTTGGTCTATTCATGGTAAGGTTAAGACTTACTAAGTAATTGGATGAATTAATTTGTGTAAAATTAATTTTTCCCACTTTTTATAGAGGTAAATATTTTTTAGGTAGATATAATTGTCCAATTTGATGATTCTTATCTAGGTACACAGTTATATAAAACAAATTACAAAAGTTTAAGATAATATTATAATGGGGTTTTTAAGCAAGATGAGCAAAATCAAGAAAACCCGATATAAATTTAAGAAAAAGCCCATAGATTTACAGAAAAACTACAAGTTATGAATTACAACTAATGACTCAATAATCACTATACAAATTACAAACTCCAGAATTTGCAGAATGTTGCATATCTTTTAAATAATGGAAAAATTTGACTATACCTGGGTTGACTTCAACAGATCTCCAAATAGCCCAAAAAAAAAAGAAAGAAGAGAAAGAAAGAAAGGAGGAGATTTTGACATAGCCAAAAAATGGAGATTTTGACATTCATCATTTTGGCCTATTACCTCTGCTAATCTATCTAATCGTTGATAAGGCTGCAAAGTCTTCTTGCCATGTGATACATATCTACACCCATTTGAAAAAAAAGAAGAGAGTCAACATTCATAGAAGCATGGGACTAAGGTTTAGTTGGTATATTTAAACATCTTAAATGTCTGTCTAGATTATGTAAACTGTTCTTCTTGGTTTCCTCAATTTAAAGATCATACATTCTGATAAAAATATTCGTCAGAGAATGGAGGTGGGAATCACCGTGAAAGCAGAGAAATGAAAAATTGTTTCATTGCGGTGGTGGTCAGAGAGCGTGTCCTCGACACGCTCAAGTGAACTCAAAGCACGGTTCAGCATTGCAGTAACCATATATTCTTCCTTTAACTGCCAAGGCCAACAACACCAAAAAAAAATCGAATTATATTCCTTTCTTCAAATGGGAAAACATGAATTCATGCAATTTCTAATATTCCATATGGAAAAGCTGAAGCGGTTTACCAACAAGGCATTTGTTTACAGTCAAACTGTTGAAGCACTTTTCATGATGATGAGTCAGGTCAAACTCTCATTGAAAGGAGTTCTAGCTCTATTCCCTTTCCCGGATGACTTCTAAGACTCTCATTGAAAGGAGCTCTGTCCCCTCTCCCAGCAAAGGAGTTTACCACCAAACAAACTACCCAGAAGATTCCACAAAGCAAAAAAAAGCATAGATTCAACCAAATGAGTAATGAGATAAAAAGCATACATCAAAACTGAAACTCACTTTATTTCTTTCAAAGAGAACTCAGTTAGGGGGACTAACAATCTTGTAGATCCATTAG
This sequence comes from Pinus taeda, assembly GCA_000404065.3. Classification (NCBI taxonomy): domain Eukaryota; kingdom Viridiplantae; phylum Streptophyta; class Pinopsida; order Pinales; family Pinaceae; genus Pinus; species Pinus taeda. The sequence continues at coordinate 44,975 of APFE031133109.1, forward strand.
CATTAGAAAATGTAATGAGAAAAAAATTTGATGGAGGAATAAGAGAACTTTAGGTCTTTGGAGATTCTTCTTTCATAGTGAAATGGATGCAAGGTTATCATACAGTATTGACTTATTGGCAAATATAAAAAGCATATATGAAAACTGAAACTCACTTTATCTCTTTCAAAGAAAACTCCCTTAGGGGGACTAACAATCTTGTAGATCCATTGGCATTAAAAAATGTAATGAGAAAAGCATTTGATGGAGGAACAAGAGAACTTCCGGTCTTTGGAGATTCTTCTTTCATAGTGAAATGGACTTATTGGCAACTAAAAATCACTTGAAGGAGATCACCTTTGTTTTCACTAGGTTCACTATAACTCATGTTTTCTGAGAGTTGTTGATTTCTCTCAGCCACTAGCCTTACCAGAATTTTGACTAGTCCTTTGATGACAGAACTCAATTCTATCCTCACTGAAATAACGAATACAGACACCTAAAACTTTGGAGAAATGTAAAAGCATGGAAGTTACAGAGAGTTTGACGAAGTAAGAGATGCCTTCAATGACAATAAGAGCTCAGCATTGCAAGACAGGAAACAACTCGAGCAAAAATCGTGGAAGAATAGGATCAGAGCAGTTATAACTTATATGTAAGAGAAAGTGGTAGTAAAATTTATTGGAGCGCTCATTAAAAAATTTGGAGTCCTGAAGTGTTGACAAGGTCTTCTGATAATGGGTTTTTTTTAAGAAAGATGAGTAATTTCGACTAATATTTGG
>APFE031133109.1:51644-75911 GCA_000404065.3 Pinus taeda
TTGGCTCCTTACAAGAGAACCCCATATAAAGCCAAGAATAAAAGCTTTGAATTACAACTAATGACTCAATAATCACTATATTGTAAGCTCAAATCAAATTTTAAAATAATAATCAAAACAAGATCAAGAATACTAACAATTAAAAATAACATGGAAAGTTGGCCCATAATGGAAGATGGTGACAAAGTTCTTTTCTTAAAGAAGTTAATCTTTATGTAGGTTAATCTTTGGTTACTTTTAATTGGATGGATTAATGGGTATTATGTAAAGATTAAGATTTCTGCATGTAAAACTAATTTTGGAATTGGATAGTTGGTCCATTCTGGTAAAGTTAAGACTTATTAAGTAATTGGATGAATTAATTTCTGTTAAGATTAAAACTTTTATATGTAAAAGTAATTTTGCCCACTTCTTATAAAGGTAAAGATTTTTAAGATAGATATAAGTGTCCAATTTGATGATAAAATAAAATAAATTACAAAAGTTTATAAGAAGTGGGCAAAATTACTTTTACATATGATTCTTATTTAGGTACACAATTATATAAAATAAATTACAAAAGTTTAAGATAATATTGCAAAAGTTTATAAGAAGTGGGCAAAATTACTTTTAAATAGAAAAGTTTTAATTAATTCATCCAATTACTTAATAAATCTTAACTTTACCACGAATGGACCAACCATCCAATTCCAAAATTAGTTTTACATGCAGAAATCTTAATCTTTACATAATACCCATTAATCCATCCAATTAACGCAAATTAATTCATCCAATTACTTAATAAATCTTAACCTCTTTACCATGAATGGACCAACCGTCCAAATCTAAAATTACTTTTACATGCAGAAATCTTAATCTTTACCTAATACCCATTTATCCATCCAATTACTTAATAAGTCTTCATCCAATTACTCAATAAATCTTAATCTCACCATGAATGGACCAACCATCCAATTCCAAAATTACTTTTACATGCAGAAATCTTAATCTTTACCTAATACAAATTAATTCATCCAATTACTTAATAAATCTTAACCTCTTTACCATGAATGGACCAACCGTCCAATTCTAAAATTACTTTTACATGCAGAAATCTTAATCTTTACCTAATACCCATTTATCCATCCAATTACTTAATAAGTCTTCATCCAATTACTCAATAAATCTTAATCTCACCATGAATGGACCAACCATCCAATTCCAAAATTACTTTTACATGCAGAAATCTTAATCTTTACCTAATACAAATTAATTCATCCAATTACTTAATAAATCTTAACCTCTTTACCATGAATGGACCAACCGTCCAATTCTAAAATTACTTTTACATGCAGAAATCTTAATCTTTACCTAATACCCATTTATCCATCCAATTACTTAATAAGTCTTCATCCAATTACTCAATAAATCTTAATCTCACCATGAATGGACCAACCATCCAATTCCAAAATTACTTTTACATGCAGAAATCTTAATCTTTACCTAATACGCATTAATCCATCCAATTACTTAATAAGTCTTAAATCTTAATCTTTACCTAATACCCATTTATCCATCCAATTACTTAATAAGTCTTCATCCAATTACTTAATAAATCTTAACCTCACCATGAATGGACCAACCATCCAATTCCAAAATTACTTTTACATGCAGAAATCTTAATCTTTACCTAATACCCATTAATCCATCCAATTACTTAATAAGTCTTAACCTTACCATCAATCGACCAACCATCCAATTCCAAAATTACTTTTACATGCAGCAATCTTAATCTTTACCTAATACCCATTAGTCCATCCAATTAAAAGTAACCAAAAATTAACCTACATAAAGATTAGCTACTTTAAGAAAATAATACTAACAAATAAAAATAGCATGGAAAGTTGGCCCATAATGGAAGATGGTGACAAAGTTCTTTTCTTAAAGTAGTTAATCTTTATGTAGGTTAATCTTTGGTTACTTTTAATTGTATGGATTAATGGGTATTATGTAAAGATTAAGATTTTTGCATGTAAAAGTAATTTTGGAATTGGATGGTTGGTCCATTGATGGTAAGGTTAAGACTTACTAAGTAATTCGATGAATTAGTTCTTGTTAAGATTAAATTTTTTATAAAGATTAACTACTTTAAGAAAGGAACTTTGTCACCATTTTCCATATTATTGCCATGTATATATCTGCAACCATTTGAAAAAAAAAAAGAAAAGAGTCAATCTTCATACAAGCATGGGACTAAAGGTTCAGTTGGTGTATTTAAACATCTTAAATGTCTAGATTATGTAAACCGTTGTTCTTGGTTTCCTTAATTTAAAGATCATATATTCTGATAAAAATATTCATCAGGGAATAGAGGTGAGAATCACCCTGAAAGCAACAGGGTGAGAATCGTGTGTCCTCGACAGGCTCAAGTGAAAGTGAACTCAGAGGGTAGATATCACTGTCTAATTTGATGATCTTTATTTAGTTACACGGTCATATAAAACAAATTACAAAATTGATTTTGAAATCAATTGCTCCGGAATTTACACAATGTTACATATTCTTTTAAATAATGATACTTATTTAAGTACAGAGTTATATAAAACAAATTACAAAATTAATTTTGAAATCAACTTCAGAATTTACACAATGTTACATATTCTTTTAAATAATGATACTTATTTAAGTACAGAGTTATATAAAACAAATTATAAAATTGATTTTGAAATCAACTTCTCTGAAATTTGCAGAATGTTGCACATCTTTTAAATAATGAAAAAAATTTACCATACCTAAGTTGACTTCAACACATTTCCAAATAGCCAAAAAAAATGGAGATTTTGACGTTCATCATTCTGGCCTATTACCTCGGCTAATCCATCTAACAGTTAATGGGGCTGCAAAATCTTCTTTCCATGTGATACATATCTGCAACCATTCGAAAAAAAAATTAATAAAAATAAAAAATAAATAAAATAAATAAATAAATAAAAATAAAAATAAATAAAATAAATAAATTTGTCAATCTTCATAGAAGCATGGGACTAAAGGTTCAGTTGGTGTATTTAAACATCTTGAATGTCTAGATTATGTAAATCGCTTTTCTTGGTTTCCTCAATTTAAAAATCATACATTCTGATAAAAATATAAATATACGTCAGGGAACAGAGATGAGAATCGTCGTGAAAGCAACAGAGGTGAGAATCACCATGAAAGTAGAGAAAGAGAGCGTGTCCTCGACACGTTCAAGTGAACTCAGAGCACGGTTCAGTATTGCAGTAACCATATCTTCTTCCTTTAACTATCCAGGCTAACAACGCCAAATAAAAAAGAGATTCCGAATTATATTCCTTTCTTCAAATGGGAAAGTTCGTATTCAGACTCATGCCCTTCCAAACGAACCTGCATTGTGTACAGAGTTAATAATTAGGAATTTGTTAATAAAACTCAATTTATTTCCCATAGCGATAAGAAAAATCCCACAGGAAGCAAGGTCAGATAACAAAAATCCGAACAGGGAGGAAGGCCAAATACGGTAAGGTATCCAGTACTACTGAAAATGCCGAAAGAGAATCAGTAATGGCTCTGAGATTCATACAAATAATCGAAAATGATTGTAGACATTGCCCCTGCTCCCGCACCCCCAAAGTTGAAATCTTCTGAAGATCTTCCAGTGTAACTTCTTCAAGAGGAATACAGGGCAAGTTGCAGGCACGATTCATGTTAGGGGGCTTTGGTAGTGGAAGCGGCAATGGCATTGGCTTGGAAAATGCGTCTTCCTGAACCGAGATTGGCAGCTTCAAACCCACCCTCGCTTTTCTTTCCTTGAACCCTGGCATCTTTCCACAGAAACAGAAAGTTTGTATTCAGACTCTTGCCCTTCCAAACGAACCTGTATAGAAAGTTTGTATTCGGACTCTTGCCCTTCCAAACGAACCTGTATATATGCAGTTAATAATTAGGAATTTGCTAATAAAACCCAATTTATTTGCCAAAGCAATAAGAGAAATCAAAATAGGAAGGAAGGCCAAACCCTTATCCAGTACTACTTAAAATGCCCAAACTGGAGAATTAGTAATGGCTCCGAAATTCATACAAATAATTGAAAACGATTATAGACCTTGTCACTGCTCCCACACCCCAAAGTTGAAAATCTTCAGGAGATCGTCCAGTGTAACTTCTTCAAGAGGAACACAGGGAAACTTGCAAACCCGATTCATGTTAGGGGGCTTCGGCTATGGAAGCAGCAATGGTATTGGCTTAGAAAATGTGTCTTCCTAAGTTGGGAGTGGCAGCTTCAATCCCAAAGCATTCTTAATAGTAGTTCTACATAGGAATTCTCAGAGTCTTCACAATGCACCATTGGCAGACTTCACAAGATGAATAAATAATTCGTGTTTTATTTATTAACTTCGTTGCCCATAACGCTGACAAAGAGAGTGAAAACCCAACATGTAAGTAACATACATTGAAAAAATAAAATACACAAGGATATAACTTGTTCTCTACATTGTCATCGCTAGACTTCACATTTTGACCCTGCCATATTTATCTTGATCACCACCTTTTAATATTTTCATTGGGTTGGGATTTTAGAATGATTTAAATATAAGCTAAAGGATTCATAAAACTTTGCACATTATATACTTTATAATCAAACTTGTGAATGTAATATAATCCTCGTGCGCAAGCTTCCCTTTCTTGTTAGTACATTTTTAATGACCATATCACCTTGTTTAAATATCCATTTGCACCTTTTGAATATCTTTGCAATGGGTTGTGTTTCACATTAATTTTATTCATGATTGAATTCAAGATGCATACTTCTTCATTTAGATCCAAAATTACCGATGACTTTCATACATTTCCCTTGATAAAAGCTATATGCAATGGCAACTTTTTATAACACCGACTTAGATAGGTTGCCACCTACTAGTATTTTTGTTTTCATTTGAGATTTAGTTTTACTTGTGGAGAGAAATTTGAATAGGGTGAATGGCAAGGATTTGCGAAATTGTTAAATGACATGTGTCAACAAGAGGGGAGAAGAAAGAGATACATAAAGATCAATACATATATTATATAGTATTGAACATTATTAAACACAGAGGAAGAGGAAGCGAGGATTTTACAAAAGGTAAAAGAAGTTTGATTTTAAAAGTCATAAATATTTTGATTTTTCACTTAAATAGATGGATTGGTTTTAGTGTAAACACAACAAATTATTGAGGAGGTGCATTGGTTTCTGTATTATAATAATTCAACCATAAATAAAATACTTGAATTTTAATCTTAAATAAAATGTTCATTTACTTGAAATGTTTTCTTCTTGAATGATACAAATTTATGAAGGAACGAAAATAAATATAGATATAAACATAAACACAAATATACAACGAAAACATAACTTCAATTCATTAATAACGAAGTATTGAAAATTGTTTACATGCAAAATGGAAATAAACTAGCTCAGGCGATGGTAGCTTATCTTTGAGAAGAGATGTGGCACCTACATACCTTATGAATTGCACTATAATGAAGCTCGAAGGCCTGCTTATTATTTAGAAACAATGAAAAACCCTAAACATACAAAAACCTAACCCTAGGAGATGAAGCACAAAAAGTTTGTGGGCCCCGTGGGGGTAAATTGGTACATCAACTTCCTAGGGTCGTAACTTTGGCATGTGATCTTCGTTTGATGCATAAAATACCTCGTTAGAAAGATCTAATCAAGGACTACAACTTCTGATTACAAGCTGCCATTATAAAGAATGGGTTTGTTCATTTTCCATTAAAAATAATAATAATAATAAATTAAAATAAATAAATAAATAATAAATAAATAAAAAATAAAAATAAAATAAAAATGTTTAGGGCCTTAAAACAACGTTGAAAGTTCAGGTCTTGGAAAACTACCAAAAATAGTAAATTGTGCTACAATTAAGGAAACTAAAATAAACAATGGTGAGCGTCCAAGTGGAATAGGCAGGTGGCCACCAATATCCACTTGGATCATTGAAACTGTAAACTATTTGTATTTGGCTACATTCTTATTATTCCCATTTTCCATCATCCAACATTGTTAGTCACTTTGCATTCAAACGAGGCAATAGAAAACAACTACCATTGAAACTTACTTGGGTTTAATATTCCATAAGGCACAATAATTGACTTTGGAGAAAGATATTATTCATATTAGGGAGAAAGAGAGACAAGGTTTCATGTTTAATACAAAAGCTTGAGTTAAAGATTTGAATGGTCTATGATTTCAATCGCCCTTTTCATATGATTAGTATGAAAAGATAACAAAACTAATAAGCATGACAATAAAAGTTGTAGAATAAAATAGATTGATATTGATCACAATCAAGACTATTTGTTTTTTACTACATTCTTATAATTCACATTTTCTATTATTCAACATTGTTACATTGTCACTTTGCATTCAATTTTTTTTATTTCATCATTCAAGTTATTAACAGTCTTTATCATCTCAAAAAACTAAGTTAACTAAGAAAAATTAAAATTAAAATGACAAGATTAATATTAGACATATTTAGCATATTCAAAATGATCAAAATAATTATACGTTCAACTCCTTTTTTTAATCGCGCACAACTGAAACCATCCTAGATCCATCTTAACCCTGGATCTATCAAGTGTCGAGAGGGATAAAATTTCTCTAGGTGTAAAACTTTCCTCAAGCTTTGCACTAAAAAAAGAGGTTTTCACCTCGAGAGATCTGAGCCCTCTCGATGCTTGATAAATCTAAGGTTAATATGGATTTAGGTTGGTTCAAGGCAAGTAAGGAACTGAGCCTTTGGGGGGACCGGGGGGGGGGGGGGACGATGTGGATGGTATAGTTAACTTAATTGACTAGATCTGATAGTTGAATTTTATCGACTATCTAGTCAAATATTAAGTTGGTCGTTCTCATAAGTTGAGTCAACTGACCCACATAGTTATATGGTTATAACTACTTGGTAATTGAAGCATAAGATATTAAAAAAACATGGTGTAATAGGAAGAAAAAGAGACTATTATGAAACAATCGTGATATATCAATACAAGTGTTTATTCACTGATCTCTCGTTGCTTGTGTTATACTTCCATTATTTCATATATGTGAGGGTACATGTATATCAATGTATGTATGTTTACTGCTTGAGTGATTCACTGTTAGTAACTATGTACAATCTCCTAGATTATAACGACACCCATTGTAGCTCCTTCCATCACCACATTAGATGTCATCTTTTCCATCCCTTATGAATCCAAAGAGGAGCTCTCATAAATAATCTCATACAAATGATCAAGTTTAGCTCTTGATGGACCACATATTCCTTCCAATTTAGTAGACAACACCCCATAACAAGTGGGCATGCTTGTGATAATGAGCACATAGAAACATGATCCCTGCGTAATCCAAGTTTTGAACCACCTCCATATTCCCTTTGTTAAATGAATACAATTTGCCAGTCCATTCTTTATAACCATGTCCACATGAATTCTATCCACTATCATCACTCTCAATTCGTTGAATAACGCATTTGTCTCATAAAAATGACCAATAGAGTTGTTATTGACTGACCATAAAGCAAGTGGAAGGATTGGAAGTTTCACCCATGGAGGTATAATCTCCACCTTCTTAAACTTTGCATTGAATGAGGGATTCCATCATATTAACATGCCTCATAATCCACCTGTGTTAAGAATTAAGAACCCTCCAAAAGTCCCAAGTTGGAGGGAAATAGTAGATTTAACCAACCCCTCAACAAAATTTACAATTTCAGACTATAGTCGAAGAATGAAACTAAAAAAGCTTCAACCCGCTCCTTAATTACCTGTCCCCCCTGGACATCCTCACCAATGACCAAATTAAGATTACCAAAAAAAATTCCTTAAACATTTCAAGCATTTTCTAAGCCTTCCTAAATCTACACCCCTCGTAGACCTGGAAGGAGAGACTTCCAAACTATAAGGTTTAGGAAGTTTAATTGTCAAATGTTGTAAAGCCCTAATACGCGAACTAGTTGAAACCCACTCAGCCCCACTAGCTCTAACAATGCACCAATGAAACAACATTCAATTCTTAGGGATACTACAAAAACCCAAATTTATTATTGGATTGACCCTTCCTCTACTGCTATATAGAAGAAGAATTGCTTAAAAACATAGAAAATATAAGGGCTTAAGTTCCAAGGTATCTTTACCATCAATAAGAACATCGAATCCATTAGACATACCAAAATTAAAATCAACATTACTCTCCATAACTTCATGATTGTCATCCTTAATCTCATCCTCCAATCTATTTCTTGATTCAATAATTCCACTAAGACCCATATGCCCATTATCTTGCAACTATTGCTTGATGTTAACAAGGCTTTGAATGAACACTCACATTCCATTTTTTAGTCACTTTACTTAGAAATAAATGGTTTCCTCCTCCAATGGTTATGAGCCCAACGGTTTAACACCTTGATATCCTACACATGAGGGGGAGTGGGATGTAGAAATGAATGGAGAAAACCATATTTACGTTCCTACATGATTATTTGTAGAATGATTGACCAAATCTTATTCTAGGACTCCAAACCTTGGTATTTGTTGTAGCTGTTAGGTTCCTATAATAATAGGGATCATAATTTTGAATTGACTATGTTAAGTCTTGTAATATTGTACTTACCTTTGCTTTGTTTGCAAATGTTTTCCATATTAAAAAAATTAAAAGAGAGTATGTCCTAAAAGAATAATCAAAGGACCAAAAGAAAGAAAGATCAAAAAGATATAAAATATGAACCCCACAAAAAGAAACAAAAAGAAATTCTAAAAGTGTTGCACGTTCAAATGCCACTACTCTTTATTTACTTTTCCTTAGCAAATAAAATTATGTGAAGCTTGTCCAAAATGCCACAATTCATGATGATCATATAATTTAATCTTGATTATTCATGCTTTTAAATTTCATGTCATGATAGTTAGTGAATAAAGATCTGACCAAACCATTTAATCTTGGCAGATCATTAGTTAGGTAGAGAATTAAAATGAGATCATAAGTTTAATCTAAGCCATTGGAAGACATAAGGTTAGAAATAAGTTAGTTTGCTTATCAAAAGAAAATAAAAGGGTCAGCAAGCTCAAATGCACCCAATAAAGGAAAGAAAAATGTTAGTATGAATTGGAGGGTAGGTAGAAGGTTTTAAAAAAAAATCATAAGCATCCTTATGATTAGCAAAAAATATCATTTTTTAACCCTTCCCAAATGAAAATACCCTTCCCTTGCTTAAAATCCCTTTCCCGTTACCCTAACCCATTTTTTCCCTTAAAAAACCCATGTCCATCATTTAAATCCCTTCTCCCTTTACTAACTCCACATAATTCAATTAAAACATGCAAAACCCACTTTTGCATGGTTTTAAAGCGTAGAATAAAAAATAATTGGACCCCACTTTCCTTTTTCCCCCCGCTTAATACATTTCCCCCACCTTATACAGTTAACTCCCCATGATATTGATGTCCCACCCCACTTCATACTCTTCCACACACATAAAAACCTTGTCCACTACCCGATCATTGATTACATCTAACGATCCTCATGCATTATCGCATCCTCCCTACGACCGATGTTTAATGCTAATGAAGGTTGTGAAATGGGTGGCTTCATCCACCCCCTCTCTTGCCATGTGGTGCCACCAGATCTTATCGCATCCCTAAGTCCCAAACCACCATACCACCCTTCGCCATGCGATAAACCACCACGCCATAAACCACTGTGCCATGTGATAAACCACCGCGCCATGCGATAAACTGCACAGTTTCCAAAGTATAAAACCCTCCCTTTTCCACTATTTTCCCATTCTCTGTTAATATTGCAAAGCAGACCAAAAGCTATCACTAACTGGAAATAAAGCCCCCACTGCCGCGTGAACCCTTCCACAACCAAAATTCACGATTTCTAGGTAATTCTAAATACCCACCTCCATCAATTGAAAACCATATTAATAAAAGAATTAAAAGTAATGGCTTCTCGGAGCGTTCTAAATGTAAACCCTCTTCAACCTCCAGTAGCAGATGTCAAACACCTACCCTTGGCCAATAAATACTTCAAAATAGTTGACACTGTGACAGATTCCAACCTCTTAGAGCTCCACTGCTGGAGCCATGACAAATTTATTGACTAGGCAGATGATATTCATCTCTCGGATTCTAACCTGCCCAAGTATACCTTTCCACAGACCTACCAATGCCCTAAACTCATCAAACTGTGCCAAATCAATTATTTTCCAAATGAAAAAGCCATAGTCACCCCTGCCCAAGAAATCCTATTCACTATCAATGCTCAATCCATTAATCAAATGTTACAGATTCAACCACAACAAGAGGGAGTGCCTCTTTCCATTGAAACCCTTGTTGAGCTTTACCTAAAGCTAGATTTTCCTAAAAGGTCTCAAATATTTCAGACCTTCCTCCCTGAAATAGCTCAAATTCCTAAGAAAAACCCACCATACTCTGCTGCCATGTTCCCAAAACAAACCAAGCAAATTGTAACCATGTTATCTTGTGTTTTAGGATATTTTACTGATGAGCATGTAGATGAATCCATCCTAGGTTTCCTCTGTATCTTTTGCGTAGGCTAGCCTCCAACTATAACTTTCAACTTTGCCCAATTCCTAGGAGATGCAATCCATGATCAGCTAATAAAGTTGCCTAAAGAAGAAGTGTTCAAATACTCCTCTGTTTTGTTCCATATGTTTTTGTATTTCCAATCAGAAAGGTTTGCAGTCAGCCTCCAAAAACTAGACACAGAGGATAATACCCAATCTGTTGTCTTGTGGACATCCTTGATCAGAAAGGATCCCACCTAATCTAGCTATAAAGAATTCGTTGATTCATTTGTTTATCCAATTGTCAATATGCTAAGCAGTGGCATTCACCCTAGGATCAGTGAAGAGATAAAGAAGGTGTTACAGTTGTCCGATCAAAGTAAAACAAGAGACTGGGATTTATACCAAAATCATACAGAGATAAGAGTGTATGAAAGCCATCTAGTTCCATACAAGCTTCCCAAATACCTCCCAATGAGGCTATTTGATTTGGAATACATAAGACAAATCTTGAATTCTGATGAAATCCATTTCCTTTTAGCTAAAAAGAAGACCCAATTCAAGATTAAAAACCAAATAGGGCCTTTTATATGTAACAATAGAAATGTTGGAAAGGAAGAAGATAGATGTTTACAAGAGTTCAAGCTCAACAGCAGTTTCAAATGGAATTATGATCCTTTAGGTGTCATAAGTAAATTAAGAGTCAAATTCAAATTGACCCCCTTCATCCATGAGTCAAAACCAGAAATTGAAAAGTATTCCAACCAGTCAGAGTGGTTGGAAAACACTCTTCAGGAGGTGGATAAGCAGGTTGATACTAGTTCCTTCCTGCATACTCCAAACCCACAAGACAAAAATTAAAAAAGGGCTAGAGAACAAGGATCCTACTTAGCTGAAACCACTTTTGATACTAAATTTAAGCTTGTGAGCAGAAAGAAAACCAAGCTAAATCTAGTATTAGAGCATGAGAAGACAATTGAAGTAGAAACAAAGATTATCATCAGGGGTGATGCACCCTCAACACATGTAGAAGAAACACCTTTGCCCTCATCTTTTAGTGCACATATAATTCAAAATCAGAATAATGCAAAAGTTTCATCATCTAGCAAAATAATGGAGAAAGAGAAAGATATCATGGAGAGGTACAAAGAGATTAAAATAAAAAAATGAAGCATTAAAAATTGCTATATGTACACAGTATAGGAAACAAACTTCCAGTGATCAGAGTAGGTTGCTTTCAGCTTTTGACCTCAAAACAAGGAAAATGAAAATGACTTTCCTATAGCCCTAGGTAAAGGCCCTAAGAACTTCAGAAGATTATAAGAAAACAACCTTTGAAATTCATGCCAAGGATGTGCATCCAATTGACCCGATTGAATTTCATAAACAGGCAGGAGAAATGATATATTCAACCATGACACAAAAAGCTCTAAGTGTTCAGAAATTGAAGAATTCTCTTGAAAATGTACAGTCACAGTTACAGCTAGAAAGGGCCTCATCACAAGCAAAGGACAATAGGATTAAGTCACTAGAAGATTTGGTAATTGAAATTGGCTATAGTCCAACCGACATCAAGGCAGCAGAAGAACTCATTAAAAAGAAAAATGCAGACATAGTTGCACTCAAGAAACAGCTAAAGTTATCAACTACTGAGCATCCACAAACCAAGGAGTTTTTGGAGACACTTGATCAAAAGGATAAGATGATGAACTTAATCATCCAGTTGACAACTCAACTAAGAAAAATGGAGACAGAAATGGATAAACTGGTACAGGAGAAATACGCTAGCAGAGAAGCATCTCCCATTACTGTTATTCCCATAGGAGCTACAGTAGTAACAGCATCAACATCAGTCCCAGCATCTACATCATCTACAGCAACAACAACATCAGCAAAACCAAATGCCCATCCCACTGATGAGGCCAACAAATTGATTCAAGCAATGGAAGATATTTCCATTCAAACAACACATATTAATAAGCTCAAGGAGAAAGTGAAGAGCTTAGAAGATGAAAAGAAATTAGCAGAAGTAATGCATCAATCTGAGAAACAAAAAGCCAATAGATTGAATGACAGGATCCACTAGCTAGAAAAAGAATTGTCACTAAAGAAGCCTTTGGCACAAGCAAAGGAACATTTATGGGCCAATATCATTAACTCGATTTATGATATTTGGCCATCTATATAGGGAATATTTGAACATAATGATTTGGTGAAGGAAGCCAGTGAGGCAATTCAAAGGGTAAAAACATATATGGGGGAGAAACCATAGGAAGCCTCTAAAATAATAAAATTTCTAAATTCTAAAAACAAGTATGAATTAAAGGAGCTTGGGATAACTGACAGAACAGAGACTATTCTAGAAGTGAAGAAAGTTATTTCCAAAATAAATCTGATGATACAGCTTGAGGAGAAATGTCAAAACATGAAAGTTGCAGTAAACAGGTTTTTTGACAAGTTTGAAGTATTGAGACAGAAGGGTCTGCCTAATCCTTTGGTAATCAATGATAAACTCATGAAACATAAAGTGATAAAAAGATGAGAGAAGTAGCCAAAGAGGCTTCCAACAATTCATCCATGAAAGGTGTGCCCACAGGAAAAGTGCTCCTCTAGACTTTAGGAAACTTCTACCTCCAGCATGAGGTAAATCACCTTTTTGTGAACAAACCTAGATTTTCCAAATATACAGAAGCAGATGAGATTTACCGGAGGATGATGAAAATCAAACTCCCAGATGAAGAAACATGGGAAAAGTGGTGTGACTTACTATAAGGGATGAAAAAGAAGAATCGGGTGAAAGACAAGTGGGTGAAAGGAGCAGACAGCGTGAAAGAAAAGTAGGTGAAAGAAAATCAGATGAAAAAAATAGTTTAGTAACAGCAAGCAAATAAAAAGGGACATATTTCAGTCAGTTAAATAGGTGTCACTATCTTTTTGCATTAAAGATATTTATTTCCCTTAAATAAATCCTAGTCAGTTGACAAGATATTTTGTAAAGTTTTGTATAAATACTTCATCATTATAAGTATCAGGTGTGGATTTATGAATATTTATGTAGCTAACTAATCTATTACCTGAGGGTTATTGTACCAACTTCCAGTTGACAGATAGAACAAGTTATAAAGAGACTTCTTTACAGTATTCATGTGTTGAGCTATCTCAGTGAAGTATAAATTTTAATTGTTCATGTTTCTTTCTAAGTATTTCATAAACTTTCATGTGTTCTAAATTTAAATGTTATAACATGAGCTTTACTTCAGAATTTGCTTTAACATTACACTATGCTTTTAACTGTTATACATTTCTATGTTTTCTTCTGATTTCTTGTTTAGATGATTCTTAATTGCCCTCTGATCCCGATTGATCTTTTTCATCTTTCTTTAGTATCTGGTTTGAGGAATTCTTAATTGCTCCTTGATCCCGATTAAAAAATCATTTCACCATTCAGCCTTGAGATCTGATATAGCTCACCTATCTTGCCTTGTAATACTTTCTTTATAGTTTGTTGATTGTTATGTTTTCAAAGTCATATTGACTCCATAGTCCAATGGAAATGGAAAAGCACCTATTCATCAAGATCATGAATTCCACCAACCAATCAAAACCAATCCAATTAAGCAGACATAACTAGCCTAAAACCCATAAAAATAAACAAAGTTAAAACATATAGAGAGAGCCCTCTCCAAGGTTAGGAAGGCTAGATCCGAAGCTCCAAAGTAGGTTTGTAGTTACCCCTGATATTTCTTTTTAACACATTAAACAACCCCTGGAAATTTCGGAGTGATAACAGTAGCCATCATTTTCCCCTTCAATCCAACTTTAACCCTAAATCTATTAAGCACAAGAGGGAAGAAAACTAGACTAATTATCATTAAAAATAAACATAAAAAGGGGAGATTAGGACATGGACAAAATAAACAAATTATATTAAATTAATTAATGGTAAAATGAATAATTGTGAAGGGTGGTAGGTGCCAATGGGATCATCCTTGGTCATGGGGGGAAATCCTGGGGGGATAATATAGTTGGTAATATAACATAGTGAAATTGTGGAAACTCGAGAGACCCATGTTCAAATCCTCTTGTAGTAACCTGGGATACAGAGAGGAGGGCAGATCGTAGCTCCCTGGAAGTTTATTGACAGTTACATATTAGGCGGTTGTTGGGTTCCTTTGGGTCACCAAAAAAAAAAACCCTTGTCATGGGGGGAAATAAGAGCTAACTTATGAATTGGGTGTGGGGACAATCATAAATAACTAGGTAGAGGCATATGCTCTCTTTTAGGGGCTCCTCTTTATAAATGTGACTAGAGCGAAGACCTTAGTTGTTATTGGAGATGCATCTATAATTATCAAACTTATGAGCAATAAGAAAATTTTGTTTTATAATAAGCAAGTCTTTCTGATTTTTAGAATGAAAACAAGGACTCTTTGGTTTAAGAATATGACTTCTTTCCAAGTCACAAAGGTTCTAAATAATAAAGTAGAGACCCTCACCAATATGGCTACAAGATGAAATAAGGGAAGATTAAGGGAAAATGGGGTATTTTTTTCAAGGTTATTCCTTAGGTTCATAACCAATGTCAATTTATGCAAGGTGCCACATTTCAATTCCATTAAACCACATATGTAAATTAAACAAAGCCAACATAAATGGAGGTAGGATGCATTGTGCATCGCCCTTACAACATCCCCACACATGCAATTTGAAGCTTGCAGAGATATCATGCAAGAGGAAGGTGGAATTATGGCTTAGAGTGTAGGTGTGATACCCAACAAGGTGAATTGGTGGAAGTTGGCTCTAATTCTACTAGAAAATCAGGCATGCCTTCCTATTATAATTTTGTTGGTACTCCCATGTGCTCTCACAGTGGTGTTGGATCAAACTTTGGTGGAATATTTTTTGAAAGGTTAAATATAGTTTTCATTTTTTCACCTGAAGAAATTGCGACTGGAGCAGCTCTCAGGCATAGATAGTCTTGCCCGAGATTGAACCATGAGACATGTGGGGACCAAACCTCCCCACTTAACCATTGGAGTAATCTATCATGGCACATGTTTGTAGCTCTATTAGCTTTGTACCGTCTCAATGCTTGTTTGGTGTTTTGTATCTCAGTGTATTCGTGCTTGGTGGGACACCTGGATTGGACACCACAACCACTCTGTGTTTGATTATTTTCTTTGTATTGAGTTATTTAGCATTTGCTATTTATTGTCCCTCCTGGATTAGCATTTTAACCTATTGGGTGTTTGATGTGGTTGTTATTTGGAAAGGCCTAACTTATCCTCTTGGAATCATTCCTTTGTATGAATGTTCTAGACTCTTTGTATAGGAAGTTATGGGAGATTTGGGATGTGGGTTACAAGGAAATTAGGAAATGCACATAATTTTATGTAGGCATGAGGCTTTTATCAACAATAACAAGACATCAACGTACATGAGAATGAACATCAACATGTTTCCCAAAATGTAGTGGTCATGGACCCCCTTGTGTAGTAAAAAAGACAAATCGAAGTTTTGGAAGTGGAATATTTAATAATAAGGAATATGGTATGTAACCTCAACAAGGGGTTCTAAATAGTTGCTTTAAATTATGGAATGCTAGTAAACTTTGCCCCTAATGACCCCAATGAAGAGGAAACAATTCATCAAATAAGTGAAGACATGGACTTCAACAACCAAGAATCACAACCCAAAAATATCAATCAAGATGAGGTCCTCAACAAACATGTATTCGTTAGTATTTCATGTGTTATGTAGAATTGTATCGGTATTAGGTATCTTTTTCCAAAGTCTATACCAATAAAAACCTTTTGAAAACCTTTGTAAAGGATGATTTGGATTATGCTTGATGGTTATGCTTATTTTTGTTAAGAAATAACATTCATTTTATATTACTACGTTGTTTAGCTTAGTTGCAGTTTATTTCTAATACAAATAATACATAATTTTGTTTTAAAAATAAAAATAATTATGAAGAATAGTAAAAAAGGAGAAACTTTAAACTTTGAATTTTCATTAGGGGAGAAAATTGGGAAAATGGCTAGGGTTCCCATCTTCAAAAGTTTTTCCTTTGTAGTTAATGATCTCTAGCTACTCGTTCTGGCCCAACACTCATTGCAAAACTACGAATGGGTCAAATCCCAAATAGAATTTTCTGACCATGGTGGATTTAGGGTTGACGCGAGGTCGGGTTCAAAGTTCATGCTCTTAACTAACTCAGTTATGGATTTCCTCCTCCTTGCAAGAATTGATCTATGGATATTCGTTACTATTTATACATATTGGGGGTATGGGGTCTGAGGGCAAGTGTTTCTACTTATATTCATCGCAGATCTGGTATGGGAAAGGTGGCTCTTAAGAGATCTTTTGGTAGGACCTCTTAATCTATTTCCTAAATGGTTTCCTCTCTTTTTGAGCATGAATTAGGCCATGAGATGGCTTGCTAAATCCCCAATAGTTACAAATCCATTTTATATATTCACAGATCTGAAAGAGGGGTATAAGAATAATAGTTTTGCAACAGTGTTGGAAGAAGAAGCTTCCTTTCAAATTTTTGGAAAATGTCCAGATGGTAGATCTCTTCTCATAGGGGTTCGAGAGGACTTTCGATGTGGGATCTAAAATGGGAGATCTATAAAAGAACATATATTCCAATGGAGATGCAAAGTGTGATCTATGAAGCTAGATCTATGCAAAATGAAATTTTTCTACTTGACTAAGGAGTTGAACGAAACTCCTCAATCTTTATCAATTTGAGGTTGAGGGGGGGATTGCTTGGATCTAGTATCCTTAAATGATTAGAGTCGAACAAGGTACAAGAAAATGGAGGTACTTCCTTCAAAGACATCCTTAAAGGGAAGTTTGTTGTGTTAGCCAAAATAGATCAGACTCTTAAAATTCCTAACCCCTATATTGTGGCGCAACTGAATCAAGTCCCGACAACGACGGTAGATCTAACAGAGACAAATTGTAACAACCCTGGTGAAAAGTTCATGTAATAAAATTTAATAACTGGGCAAAATAAGACCACGGTTAAGGGGCACTTATTCCAAGCTGAACGTTGGGAAAATATATCCTAGTAGGCATCACTGGATGTGCTTTTGGCTAAGGAAATTGGCAAAGGAATTAAAAGGAAAAAGGCATTTTTGGCACATCTATTTATGAAAATAAAGGAAATTAGGAGAAAAGTAAGGTGAAAGGTTACAGGTTGCATGTGAGGAGGAAATTGAAGGAAAACAATGGAAAATGAAGAAAATAAAGGCCTCGTTAATAAAAAATCTTCCGAGAATCAATTGGTAACCTTTTGTCAGTTCAAGTTTTGGATCTCTCTCATTATTCTCTCTCTCATTCTTGGTCACTTAGAGTTTTCTTGGAGCACTTTAGCTTTGGATCAAGGAAGGAAGAGCAGGATCAGACAGCTTCAGCAAGTAACACATCGCATGTGTGATTTCCTCACTAGTTTTGACATGCATGGCTTTGCAAGTTGGTGTATGAGTATCTTCCTATTGGTGGCATGGTTTTGTCAAGTTGTGAAAATGGTTTTCAGCCTAGCCTTGCCTTTTTTTATGGATGCCATGGTATGTTTATCTCAATTTTGAGCTTCGATTTGTTGCATGGATTTTGGAATCCGAGCCGGAGGTGGTCTCAAGGTTATTCCCAAAGGCCTAGGAATCCCTTGGCCGATTGTGGCAGGATACATGGTAAAGCCTAAGGGAGAAGTGTCGGTTTAGGGCCTAGTGATCTGGGTTTGGATTGCGGTAAAGCCTAAGAGACTGGTCCCGGTTTAGGGCCTAATGACCCAGATTGGATTGTGGTAAATCCTAAGAGACAAGGAGACAAAAAATTCCTCAAGGATAGTGATGGATTTTGGATGGCATTCCAAGTTTGGTTCGGTTGTGATCGGAACACCGGTTTGGTGTGATCACGGTTTGATGAGGGTGGAGGTTGTTTATCCTCTGGATTCCCTTGGTTGTTTTTTGATTGGTTTATCTAGGAGATCCCACATTCATGCTTGGATTATGGCACAGGGGTGGCTGGTTGAAAGAAAGATTTGGTTCAGCCATGTCTACAGTCAGGTGGTACGTGGAAGTCCCGAACCTAGCCAGATTTGCTTATGATTAATGAAAGCTAAGTTCTCTTGCTTTTGCACTTGTTTATATGTGGATTTAATGGCTGTTATATCTTTGTTATTTACATGGTTTTATGTTGGTTATAAGCATGGTTAGTTGACAGGTTCATGTCATGGTTATCTCATATTTACTTGTAATTATCAAATTGATGGATGCAAGACTTAATTGATGTTATAACAACTCAATGGAGAAGGTGGTGATACTTCTTGTCATGTTTCATAAGTGTTTTCAATCATTTATGCTTTGTCTTATATCTTAGAACTATAGGTTGCATTGATGTCAAGTGTTTGACAAAATGTTAGTCCCGATTAGGGATGGTCAGGCTTAGTCCTAAGGTTGATTTCTAGTTTATTAGCTTTGTCATCATGTCTTTGATGGATTCTGCAAGTTATAACAAGATCTGGGTAGTGGCTAGAATTCTAGACTAGAAAAGTGCCATGAATTTCGCAGACATTGGCACAGGTCTACTGGGAAAACTCCCTGGATGTTGTCTTACAGACCTGTGAGAGCGTCCAGAGGTTAAGATGCATAAAATATCAGTGGGACCCAAGGGCAGAATGTTTGAGTGGCTGAGATGCCTCCTGCGGTTGTTGTTGTTGATGTGTAAGGTTGGGTTGATGTGTTCCATCGATTCCATTTCCTTAAGGTCACCAAGGAGGTTGAATCCCTTATAGTGGCCTCTCTCATCGCATGTTTACCCTGGTTGGTCAGTTACTTGGGTAGATGTGGCAGGAGGGTGGGTTACAGATTGGTATCAGAGCATGGTCACACTCTTATTGGTGAGTGTGTTTGGCATGCATTCATGTTGGTTGCACATGTGTCAGTCATCCTTGAATGCTTGTTGCATATGCATGGTGTTGTTGACGGTCATAGTGATGTCACCATGGGGATAAGGATGTCGTTGTGTGAAGCATGTTGTCATGAGTGTATGACTGGTTACACATCGTTATATGTCACTTGCATGTGTTATTTTGTATTTTTGGTTACCTTCTCGTATGCTTGGTTACATTTTTGCATGCTTCGTTACATGTATCATTCTTGTAGGTTTGGTTACAAGTATTGTCATTCATGCTTGATTATATGTGTTCATGCATGTGTGTGGTTGATTATGTATTGCTTATGCATGTTAATGTTTGTATGTGGTCAAGTATATAGTGGTGTTATGGTTGTGGTTGTCATGCATGTAGTCATGGTATATGTGTAGTTGATATGTTCTTGCATTGATGACTAGTCCCTAGATAGAATGATGGACATATGGTTACATGCCTACGTGTTATATTTTATATGTTGTCATGATTATGCTGTACATGTGTCACACTGATTTGATGATTTTGCATATGAGATATCCTCCCCAAACTATGCTAAGGTACATTGATTTATGGTGATTTGGTTTAGCTGACATAGTATGCCTTGAAGGAAAGAGATCAAATGGTTAGCAATACAATAGAATACAAAGACTCTCCCTATGAATTGAATGAGTAGCGTGGTGTGGGGCTTTCTTCTGATTTGACAAATTCATTGAGAATCTTGAAGGAAGAAATAAGGAGTTGTAAGGTGGACAATGACAAAATCACGCAAGCACAAGAGAAACAAGAAGAGGTTAATGTAATACTACTTCAGAGTTTGTCAAAATTGCAGCAACAGGGACCACTTCAGATCAGCAATGAGAAGGAGGATAGAATTAATGGGTCATACAGCATCAAGTCTTATAGTGGTCACAGGTCAGACATAGACAACACAATCAGAGATGGCAGGTTGTTGGACACTCCAAATAAGAGAGGTGATGGACACAAGTACTATTCTAGTTCTGGTTCAGACAGGCATCATGATCGTCATCGTTATCATCCTTACATGAGGAGTGATAGGGGATACTTGTCGGATGAGTTTAAGAAAGCAAAGACACCTAACTTTGATGGAGGGATGAAAAAATCATAAGATGCAGAGGCATGGTTGCTTGGTATGAGGAAATTCTTTAGATTGCATGACTATTCATAAAACATGAAATAAAAGATAGCCACTTTCAGTCTCAAAGGTAAAGAAGATATTTGGTGGGAATATGTGAAGAATGTTAAAGATATACATGAAGATGATTTTACTTGGCATGAGTTTGAGAGGCTCCTCAAGAAGAAGTATTTGTCGAAAAGATACTTTGCTGACCGAGCTAAGGAGTTTTATGAGTTGCAGATGGGTTCCATGAAAGATGATGAGTATACTAGCAAGTTCTTGTAGCTGTTGAGATATGTGCCTTACCTCAAGGAGGAGAAGGCCAAGGTTCAGAGATTAATCATTGGACTACTAATAGCATACAAAGATCGTATTGAGTTCGATGCGCCTCTATCGTTGAAGGAAGCCATCCGAAAGTTGAAACACTGTTATGAGTAGTCAAAGCGCAAAGTTGAGCCTAAGCATGACTTGAAAAGAAATGAGAAAGCTAAAGGAAAATTGCTACCAAAGAGAGGAAGACCTCAAGATGCAAGTGAGAAATAAAATGTAGTTCCTTATAAGAGGTTCAATACAACTGAGAAAGAACCTAAAGAGAAACAGACTAGAGGTGGTGGTAAGGATCATCGTAAGAGGGATTGTCCACAGTATCAGAGTTGCAGTAGGCCCTAGATCTATAGTACTCAGGAGGAACATACAGTTGGTGATGTTGGTAATAGCATTCCTTGGATATATGAAATTTTGGAGAATAAGTAGGAAGATCATCAAGAATATATCATTGAGATGGATGGTAAGCTTTGTGATCAAGTTGTTTCTATTTTGATTGATCCTGGATCTAACTATAGTTATATTAATCTTGACCTAGTGGATAAGTGTGGTTTGAGAAAATTAGTGCATGCAAAATCTTGGTTGGTGTAGTTGATTACAGGTACAAAGAAGAGAGTTCACCATTGGGTGAGAGCTTGTGCATTTGAGTTAAATGGTATGCCTATAGCAACATTTTTGAATGTACTGCCATTGGGTTTGTATAGTATGATTTTTGGTATGTATTAGTTGTACCTTCACAGGGCCAAATTGGATTGCTTCAACAAGGCCATTGAGTGTGTGGACGATAGTTGGGAAAAGAGAACTTTATAGGGGAAGAAAAAACCTACATTAGTGAGGATGGTTATCGCTATGCAGGCTAAGCGTAGTTGTAGAAAAGGTTGTGTGATGTTTGTAGGGCACATTTCTAGTGACAAAGGTAAGGAAATTGGGGATGTAGATGTTTTGAGCAAATACCCAATTCTACAACAGTTTCGGAATGTATTTCCTAAGGATATTACAGATTTTCTAGCTCACAGGGAGGTATACTTTTCTATTGAGTTGGTGCCAGGGGCAGCTCCAGCATCAAAGACACCTTACTAGATGAGCACACCTGAGTTGCTAGAGTTGAAATTGTAGTTAAAAGAGACGCTTGAGAAGGGATACATTAGGCCAAGTGTATTGCCTTGTGGTGCACTAGTGTTGTTCATAAAGAAGAAAGATGGTACTCTCAGGTTGTGCATTGACTACAAGCAGATGAACAAGGTAACGATCAAGAACAGGTACCCATTTCCAAGGATTGATGATTTTTTTGATTAGTTAAAGGGAGGAGCAATGTTCTTTAAGATCGACTTGAGATTGGGATACCATCAGGTATGCATCAAGGAAGAGGATATCTTCAAGACAACGTTCAGGACCAAGTACGGGAATTATGAGTTTGTTGTAGTTCCATTCGGTTTGAGTAATGCTCCAGCAAAATTTATGTGTTTGATGAATATTGTGTTGCGTCCTTATCTGGACAAGTTTGTTATTGTGTTCGTTGATGACATACTGGTATATTCTAAAAATGAGAAAGAACATGTCGAGCATTTAGAAATAGTGTTGAGGTTGTTAAGAGAGCATCACTTGTATGGTAAGCTTAGCAAGTAAAACTTCTTTCATACAAAGGTGCATTACTTGGGACATGTCGCTACCAAGGAAGGCATAACAGTAGATCCAGAAAAGATAAGGGCCATCATGTCGTGGGCAACTCCTGAGAATGTGGATGAGGTAAGATCATTCATGGGATTGGAAGGCTACTACAGGAGGTTCATCACGAACTTCTCATCCATTGCACATCATATCACATCATTGTGGAGGAAAGGTAAGAAGTTCAAATGGAAAAAGGAATGTGAGGCTAGTTTTTAGCAACTTAAGCAGTTGTTGACACATGCACCAGTACTAAAGATTGCAGATCCAGACAAGGAGTTTGTGTGAAAATTTCTAGATCTAACACATCAGAAACCCCTATGGCAATTACTGGTTTACAATCTCCTACTTGTTCTTTACATTAACAAGTTATTTAATTGCATAAATATCGAAGTAAACACTATTGCAACCTTCACAGATATACATATCATGCACTGAAATAAATAGAAACAATAACACAAGGGGCACCATTATTTTTGGACAATCGTCCCCAGGAAAACCCAATTCGAGAAAATTGGTGCAGCATATAGAGGGTTTGTATTATTAAATAGATTTCATGAATACAACTAAGGTAGCAGAAATGGCTCACCCAACAGAGAATTTCCTTGGCAATAGTACCTCTATCTAGAGACAGATATTCTGACAAATCAACAACTAGATGATCAAACCCCACAGTGACTCTGACTGTTCCCTATGCTAGACAGCGAAAGCTGCTCCAAGCATTGCTCTGGAACTACGTCACTCCTTTAGGATCTACGTCTTCCTCTCCCAACTCAGATCTGCTGATCACCTCCCAGTCTGCCCTACAGAATCTCCCAACGCTACCTATGAAGCACTCTACGACTTTTGTATCAGCCTCTATGATGCTCTCTGTCCTTTGCCTCAGCTCCTACGACCTCTGCATCAGCCCTTCTTGGGCCTGTGCTATCTCTCCCGACACTGCGCTGCCTCTTTGCTATGTATTCTTCGGCCTCCTACCTAACTGCCCCTCACTGCAACTGATCACTTGCTTAATTTCCTAGGTAAACCTCGCTCTAGGAAATCGAACTGAATGATCTCTCTTGGTGTGTCTCAAACTGACCCTCAAGCCACCTCTTATACTTTTCCTGTTGACTAATCAACGACCAAGATTAAGTCCCTAATCAATGGATAAGATTAGAACTGGCTTGATCCTCGTCACTTAGAACTTTCTCACCCATGTTATATTAATACACATTAATATTTTAATTTTCCTAAGTTTAGACTTAGGAGCTCATTAAAAATATTAATTATTTTAATATCTCTTCATCAGGGTGGAATTTCTCCAAACGATTTATGGGTCTTGGAGATCTCATGTGCCTTAGCCTCTCCACCAAATTTCATGGCTAGAGCACATCCCACACTACCCAAAATCAACACTCCCTCTTATCGAGGAATGTGTTATGGCAATGCTTCACCATAGAAGCATCACACTGATCTTCCACATCGGTCCTCTATCCTAATGCTTGGCCTGCTGCCACAAATCCATTGCACGGTTGCTTCCTGTACTGCTGCCCATGAAACTGCCACTGCCACTGCTATATCTGTATTGCAGCTCCCTCTCAACATGCTGCATCATGCTGCCCATAACACTACCA
>APFE031133109.1:76838-183410 GCA_000404065.3 Pinus taeda
ATGCCTTTACAAGGCTTACATTCAACATTTGGAGTTTTTGGTACATACAATGACTATTACAATAATATGCTAGGGAGTCTATTCCACAAACCACACTAAAAAAAATCTACTTTGTTGTCCACCATGACTTGTTGTTGCTACTCCTTTATCTCATCTATTTATTATTCACATCTTGGGCATCTTTGTCAAATAAATTCTTGGAACTTCCATGAACCTGTCATTCGTTAGAGTCGCAAATTCTAACAAAATAACTTCATATTGAGGTCCGGAATCTTAATATGTATATCAATTTAAATTCCAAAAAATACTTCACCAAAAAAAAAAAAAAAAAAAAAAAAAAAAAAAAAAAAAACCCAAGTATGATACACAGCCTGATCCACAATCTTCAGGCCACACACAGGGCGCCAAGCTGCCACCGGCGAAAAAACGAGAGCCAGTGCAGCTGCTGGTAGGTTTCTTTCCTCAGCAACAAAAACCCTCTCGCGGCCCTATTTCCCATTAACTGATCCATGACACCAAATCTGGGACCTCCCACTTGTGTCAAGATCTCATAGTTAAACTGATCCATGACCAGAGTTTTACAAACGAACTGGAGATACAAAGGAATCCCATCACCCATCCTGAGAGTGACAACTTTCCAGTAAGCCAGCACGCTCATCTGCATATCATATGCCACCTCCACGCGCTCCATGGAAATACCCATTATATCTGATACATCTACTTCTCCCACAAGAGCCTAGAGAAGATTGCGGGGACTGTGGAACTAATCCCAATTTCTCTCCCTGGCGAACTCCGCCATTTTCCTCTGCAAATCTTCGATCTTAACACCACCAACGGTATCATCCAAGAGATGAACCCTCTGTACACCACCTCTGTGCACGAAGACTGCGGCCGCTAGTTCTGAAAGTTATGCAGCTCACTATGACAATACAATTAGCTTCGAGTCTCTCCCGTATCCGTGAAACATCAATTATTTTTACCTCTCTAGTGGCCATATAATCAATTCCACCAACTACTCCTCTACGCTTAGCCGCCAGAAAGTTCCCACTGGCAACACTTACTCCAACATCATGCCAGCGATCATTGTCACCATGTCGTCGAAGACTTGGAATCGATGGCCCTGGAGAAAGTTTGGCCTCTATTGTAAGACGGATTCTACCAGCTGCCTCCATTGCTGCTTCTAAAGATTTAGGATCTGTAATTCGATACCGCCCAACATATTTGGCCTTGTTTCCTCTCTCCTGGAGGAGTTGATCAATCTGAACATGTGTTCCTGGAACAATCACAAACTTAATTCCTAAACCATGGAGGAGAGAAATATCCTGAAGAATGCAGTCTATGTGAGGAGTTGCCATGATCTCGCCTGAAATCACAACAACGAACGTGCTCCCCCGGTGGCCTTGTATGTAAGGCCACGCCTGTCTGAACCATCCAACGAACTGCTCCTGATCCTGGTCAGAACCAGGCAGCCCAATGCCCAGATTGCCATTATCAGGTACGCAACTACGAGCCAAGCAGGAGCCCTTCTTCCCAAAAACATCCCACGGTGATGAAATCCTCCGCGAGGCTATCAGTAGCGGCACGGTAAGGTTACTCCGACCAATTCAACCAAGAGAAACAACTGGCACTGATGATGGCACAGCCCAGGCATTCCTCCAACCAGAGACACAGACACTTCGTCCATTGAGAATCTCCTTCCACAGGCTGCTTGAATCCCGGCTCAACACACACACTGCTCTGGGGTTTCCGCGGCAAACCCTGCCATTATTTATAATTGCGACGGCTGGAGCCATTTTCAAAGCTTCTGCCACAAATCAGCTTCAATCAGCCTTGACAGCACTCCGCCAAATGGCAACGATACAGGCAGATCAAGTCTTGATCTTCAACACGGATCGAAAGCCACTTACGCTGCCTATCGAGTAAGAAAATATGCTCTAATTGCTGGGACAGATCGGAAGCTCGCAGCGGACTCAACCAGCGATCTTACTACACCGAAAACACAACTCATCAAAGGAGTGATCTTAGCTTCAAACTCTCTCCAATAGATTAGGATTGCTTTAATGCACCTCAGCCTATACAAAGCAATCTCGGGTTTCAATACACCTCCGCTCACAAAGCATCGCCTCCAAAAGCACCAATGAAGTGATCTCTGGAGCGATCTCAACTTCAAGTGATCTCAATCAGATCTCGGCTTCAACGAACACAACACTGGAAAAATTAGAGCAGAATTGAGATCTCAACCTCAATGCATAGATCGAGCAGACTTGGATCTGAGGACAATCGATTAGGGTAATCTCAATGTCAAAGGATCTCTGCCAACAATGTCAGGAAAAAAAGAAAATTGTGCCAACAACTGCGTCAACAATCTCTGGAACGGATCAATCAAGCAGAATTATCGGGCAAGCAATCTGCTTTCGAAGACACACCAAAGGATCTCGGCATCCTCACACCAATCAAAGCTTAGAAAAAACGACAGGCGTGTTAGTGATCTGAACAACAATGCCACGGGATCAAAGCAACACCGACCGAAAGAACAACACACCGACTGGGGATCAGAAATGCACCAACGTGCAATTAGAAGGTCAGGTCCGCGATGATGGCCTGTGTTGTTGATGATTCGTGTAAGGAAAGTCTGATTATCACACAATTAAGGGACAAATCCCGCGATGACCCCTGACCAATGCTATGTTGACCAGCACGTAAACAAGCCATGAATGTTGCACTGGTCTGGCTTACCTTAAAAAAAACGAGTTTCTTCGTAGCTCCTTCGCAACTAAGGCTCTGTCGACAACGCCTCTCTCCAGCCACCAAGGCTCTTATATCAACCAGCCACCAAGGTTCTCAGATGAACCAGATTCGAACTCTCTACTTTCACGACCAACGTATGCCCCGTGGTCCCCAGCTGTAGCTCGTTCACCTTCATGAACACGGGCTTCTTCAAACTCGTCTTCGTCGTAGCCATGCTAACAATTATTAAACCCTGGAGGTTGTTTCCTACTCAGATCTAAGAATTCCACTCCTGCCCGCACCTTCGTAACTGCAGCAGAGCTTTAAAACAACAGTACAAAACCCACACGCAAAGACAGATCCAGAACGAAAGCGCAGGTTCCAAACTGTTCGCATATAGCTTTCGATGGACACACAAATAATGAAATTATACACTCAATTATTTTCCCTCATCCCAGGAGGGGCCAAGCCCAAGAGGGGCCAGGCCCTCCTGAGCTCTGATACCAAGATAAAATTGCAGTCACTCAAAAATATATTCTATTAATTGTTGAATGAGGAAATTACACACATATTTATACAATCAATAGTCTCAAGATAGGAATGCTATCTTAGACGTACAGTAGTGTGGTTGAGAGATTCTCTCAACCACACACTAAACTAGAGAAAACTAAATCCCTATTATATAGGAACAAACTCCTCAATTAGGAAATTACAACCATAGACAAGTAGGAATTAATTATTTCCAACTGGGATACCATCAGGTATGCATCAAGGAAGAGGATATCTTCAAGACAACGTTCAGGACCAAGTACGGGAATTATGAGTTTGTTGTAGTTCCATTCGGTTTGAGTAATGCTCCAGCAAAATTTATGTGTTTGATGAATATTGTGTTGCGTCCTTATCTGGACAAGTTTGTTATTGTGTTCGTTGATGACATACTGGTATATTCTAAAAATGAGAAAGAACATGTCGAGCATTTAGAAATAGTGTTGAGGTTGTTAAGAGAGCATCACTTGTATGGTAAGCTTAGCAAGTAAAACTTCTTTCATACAAAGGTGCATTACTTGGGACATGTCGCTACCAAGGAAGGCATAACAGTAGATCCAGAAAAGATAAGGGCCATCATGTCGTGGGCAACTCCTGAGAATGTGGATGAGGTAAGATCATTCATGGGATTGGAAGGCTACTACAGGAGGTTCATCACGAACTTCTCATCCATTGCACATCATATCACATCATTGTGGAGGAAAGGTAAGAAGTTCAAATGGAAAAAGGAATGTGAGGCTAGTTTTTAGCAACTTAAGCAGTTGTTGACACATGCACCAGTACTAAAGATTGCAGATCCAGACAAGGAGTTTGTGTGAAAATTTCTAGATCTAACACATCAGAAACCCCTATGGCAATTACTGGTTTACAATCTCCTACTTGTTCTTTACATTAACAAGTTATTTAATTGCATAAATATCGAAGTAAACACTATTGCAACCTTCACAGATATACATATCATGCACTGAAATAAATAGAAACAATAACACAAGGGGCACCATTATTTTTGGACAATCGTCCCCAGGAAAACCCAATTCGAGAAAATTGGTGCAGCATATAGAGGGTTTGTATTATTAAATAGATTTCATGAATACAACTAAGGTAGCAGAAATGGCTCACCCAACAGAGAATTTCCTTGGCAATAGTACCTCTATCTAGAGACAGATATTCTGACAAATCAACAACTAGATGATCAAACCCCACAGTGACTCTGACTGTTCCCTATGCTAGACAGCGAAAGCTGCTCCAAGCATTGCTCTGGAACTACGTCACTCCTTTAGGATCTACGTCTTCCTCTCCCAACTCAGATCTGCTGATCACCTCCCAGTCTGCCCTACAGAATCTCCCAACGCTACCTATGAAGCACTCTACGACTTTTGTATCAGCCTCTATGATGCTCTCTGTCCTTTGCCTCAGCTCCTACGACCTCTGCATCAGCCCTTCTTGGGCCTGTGCTATCTCTCCCGACACTGCGCTGCCTCTTTGCTATGTATTCTTCGGCCTCCTACCTAACTGCCCCTCACTGCAACTGATCACTTGCTTAATTTCCTAGGTAAACCTCGCTCTAGGAAATCGAACTGAATGATCTCTCTTGGTGTGTCTCAAACTGACCCTCAAGCCACCTCTTATACTTTTCCTGTTGACTAATCAACGACCAAGATTAAGTCCCTAATCAATGGATAAGATTAGAACTGGCTTGATCCTCGTCACTTAGAACTTTCTCACCCATGTTATATTAATACACATTAATATTTTAATTTTCCTAAGTTTAGACTTAGGAGCTCATTAAAAATATTAATTATTTTAATATCTCTTCATCAGGGTGGAATTTCTCCAAACGATTTATGGGTCTTGGAGATCTCATGTGCCTTAGCCTCTCCACCAAATTTCATGGCTAGAGCACATCCCACACTACCCAAAATCAACACTCCCTCTTATCGAGGAATGTGTTATGGCAATGCTTCACCATAGAAGCATCACACTGATCTTCCACATCGGTCCTCTATCCTAATGCTTGGCCTGCTGCCACAAATCCATTGCACGGTTGCTTCCTGTACTGCTGCCCATGAAACTGCCACTGCCACTGCTATATCTGTATTGCAGCTCCCTCTCAACATGCTGCATCATGCTGCCCATAACACTACCACTGTTGATTGCTACATTGCAACTCAGTTACCGAGAAGTAAGTAACTGACTTCACCCAAACATTAACATCCTGGCAAGTTTGGAAGCCTCATGATGTTGAAGCTACCTATGTTGTTATCTTGTGCTCCATCTGCTACTACTGCGTTGCTACAACCTCTTATATGCCTCTCGCACTGTTGTAACCTCCATTGCGTTGCTACAGACTTCGCACTCTAACACTGCCTTGTCGCTCCAACACACCTTGCTCCACCCGACACCTATCATCATGTTGTTGTTGTTAAGGGCTCCCATAGTCATATGTGATCCAAGAGTTTGGGCACCTCAAGGATGTTGCCCCTACATGTAGTCCTCTCGACTACAACTCTATGTCTCCCCACCTCTTTTCTAGAGGTGCGTGAGCACTCATGGGATAATCATCATTAGTCTCAACGTCCTTCTCTGCCTTTGCTGGGGCGGCCTTTGAGTCAAAAGCTTCTCCTTTTCCTTTCTTCTTGAGGACACTAAGAGGCGTAATGTCTTAGCTCCCCATAGTTGAAGCACATCACCTTGGAAATGTCTTTATTCTTCCTCTTATGAACCCCTTGTTGTCCCGCTGATGTTAGTGTTGCATCCTTCTCCTCCTCTTTCTTGATTCGAACTCCCTTACCGCTACTCCCTGCCTTGGTCAATCTCCTGAGATCTTCCTGTCGAAGAGTTTGCCACATCTTCTCCCAAATGGGGAGAGTCGCTCTGACCAAAATGCTTTGGACAAACGTCTCTCAGTCCTCAACGACTACATTCAAAGTAGTCTTGACCATGAACTCTGGATCCGGTGTAGACCCCATGGTAGTAAGCTGGTCATGAATTCCTTGCAACCTGAGAAGGAATGGATCTATCTCCTCTCCTTTCTGCATCTGATATGACCTTAGTTGATATTCCAATAACATCTTCCGCTTCACGGAAGAGCCCTAGTATAAGGTGGTCAGCGTCTGCCTCATCTACCTTGTTGTGTTCTTCTCAACAATATGTGGTATGACATGATCCTTGACCTCGTCCAGGATCATGCATTTCACCTTCTCCTGGGCCTCCTCATACTTCTCATTTTCATTAGGGTCAACTGGGACAACTATTGTTCTTAAGGCAAAGTCCTTGATGCGATGTTTATCTAGGATTGCCAAGATCTTGGCCTTCCAGATGACAAAATTGGAAGCCCTGTCCAATTTGTGTTGATCCCTTAGTTCGTTCACTACCATCTCTACTCCTCTTCTCTAGACTCCCTCTGAGTCCTTATTCCCCTCTCGGAAATCCTCGACCAACTATCGAATCACTCCCCTCCAATCCTCCTTTATCGCTACAACCTGGATCTAGATTTATTGTCTATAAATCTGTCAAGGTAGTGGTTCCCTCTACCTTGGTTCAATATCCTTAGACACTGTTATGTACCGACAGAAACGACGTCCCACCAGCTCCTCAAATCATAATCTGCACAACTCCCTTAGCTCTGACAACTCGAAGAATCTGAGCCCTTCAGGTTCTACGCAATCTCTACGTGGGTTGAACTGCTCCTCCCGACGAATTGCGTCAATCATTCCTAGCTCAAAAAGATGAAGTGGCTCTGTGTGAGCTTGATCTGCCCTCCTCTGCCTTTGCGTTGGCCTTGATGGCTGACGCAACTACTGCGTGGGCTCCTCCTAGCTACTGCATCTTCCCTTCCCAGCTCAGAATGTTGACGCAGGCACTGTGTGAGCCTCTGTGTCACACTCTCTACACTATGTCACTCCTCCTCTTGCCTCTTCAGCTCTGGAACAACGTCGTCTCTTAGGACAACTGCTTCTCTGCTGCAAATTCTCATATTTCTCGACGGGTGTCTTCAGTCGCCTATGATCTGCAATCGCTCTGATAACATGTGAAAATTTCTGAATCTAACACATCAGAAACCCCTACTGCAATTACTAGTTTACAATCTCCTACTTGTTCTTTACACTAACATGTTATTTAATTTCATAAATATCGAAGTAAACACTATTGTAGCCTTCACACATATAAAGATCATGCACTAAAATAAACAGAAATAATAACACAAGGGACACCATTATTTTTGGACAATCATCCCCGGGAAAACCCAATTTGGGAAAACCGGTGCAACATATAGAGGGTTTGTATTATTAAGCAGATTTCGTGAATACAACTAGGGTGCCAGAAATGGCTCACCCAACAGAGAATTTCCTTGGCAATAGTACCTCTATCCAGAGACAGATATTCTGAAAAATTAGCAACCGAATGATCAAACCCCACAATGACTCCGGTTGTTCCCTACGATGGACAATGAAAGTTGCTCCAAGCACTGCTCTAGAACTACGTCACTCCTTTAGGATCTTCGTCTTCCTCTCTCGGCTTAGGTTCTGCTGATCAACTCCTAGTTTTCCCCACAGAATCTCCCAGCACTGCCTCTGAAGCCCTCTACGACTTTTGCGTCAACCTCTATGTCTTATGTGTTAGCCTCTACGGCCCTCTGCGTCAGCCCTTCTTGGGCCTGCGTTGTCTCTCCCGGCACTGTGTTGTCTCTCTACTATGTACCCTTCGACCTCCTGTCGAAATGCCCCTCACTACAACTTATCGCTTGCTCGATTTCCTCAGCAAATCTCGCCCCATAAAATTGAACTGACTAATCTCTCTTGGTGTGTCTCCAAATGACCCTCAAGCATCCTCTTATACTTTTCTCGTTGACGAATCAACGACCGAGATTAAGTCCCTAATCAATGCCTAAGATTAGAACTGGCTTGATACTTGTCACTTAGAACTTTCTCACTCATATTATATTAATATACATTAATATTTTAATTTTCCTACATTTAGACTTAGGAGCTCATTAAAAATATTAATTATTTTAATATCTCTTCGTCCGGGTGGAATTTATCCAAACGATTTATGGGTCTTCGATATCTCATGTGCCTTAGCCTCTCCACTAAATTTCGTGGCTAGTTAACATTCGATGCTACCCAAAATCAACAGTTTGTAATATGTACAAATGCTTGCAAGAGAGGACTTGGTGGAGTTCTCATGTAAGAAGGATATGTAGTGTGCTATGAGTCATGGAAACTGAATGAGCACGAGAAAAACTATCCAACGCGTGATATTGAGCTAGCATCCATCATACATGCATTGAAGATGTGGAGGCATTATCTTCTTAGTAGGAGGTTTGCACTGATGAGCGACCACAATGGGTTGAGGTATTTGTTTGACCAACCGAATTTGAATTCCAGGCAAGCTAGATGGTTGGCCACCCTCAGTGAGTTCGAATTCGATATTAAATACATCAAAGGGAAGGAGAACTGGGTTGCAGATGCTCTTAGCAGGAAGATACATGTAAATCATATAGCAGTTATGAGCTCTTATAGGACATAGCTACATGATAGGATCTTGCAATCAGGACAACGAGATGACAAGTACATGGAGATCATGCACAGTTTACAATAGAGTACAAGTACATGTACATGTTTAGGTACAGTCACATGTGTGGGTGTAGATATAGGTCAGGTACCGGTGATCAAGATGCAAATTATCGTCTCACGGCAAATGGTTTGGTGAGATTCAGGGACAAGATCTATGTGCCGAATTGCTGGATATCAGAATACATTGACGACGGTGAAGAAGTTCTACTATTCGCTGAATTTGAAGAAGGAAGTGGCAGAGTTCATGGCTATATGCTTATATTTTTAGCAAGTAAAGGTAGAATGCAAGCATCTAGGTGGTTTAATACAACCTATTGCGATTCCAGAATAGAAATGGGAGGTCATTTCTGTGGATTTCATTACAGGTTTTCTGAGGATAGTGAGACAACATGATTCTATTATGGTCATGGATGACAGGTTGAGCAAGGTAGCTCACTTCATTCCAGTGAAGACTACATATTTCGCGAGTGAGGTAGCATAAGTATTCATTAGAGAGATAGTGAGATTACGTGGCGTTCCAAACAATATTGTGTCGGATAGGGATGCAAAGTTCACTTCCAAGTTTTGGAAGGA
This sequence comes from Pinus taeda, assembly GCA_000404065.3. Taxonomy (NCBI): domain Eukaryota; kingdom Viridiplantae; phylum Streptophyta; class Pinopsida; order Pinales; family Pinaceae; genus Pinus; species Pinus taeda. The sequence continues at coordinate 86,261 of APFE031133109.1, forward strand.
GCTATTTGTAGGCTTGGGTACATAGTTGGCCTTCAATACAACTTATCACCCGCAGATAGATGGACAGACAGAGAGGGTCAACAGGATGTTGGAGGACATGTTGAGGATGTATGTGATGCATCAGTAGGGGAAATGTGAGGAGTATCTTCTATTGGTTGAGTTCGCATGCAACAATGGTTATCTTGAGTCATTAAGGATGAGTCTTTCGAGGCATTGTATGGACGAAGTTGTAACACTCCCATCAGCTAGAGTGATCCATTGAACACGGTACTTATTGGACCGGATATGTTGGCAGACATGGAGTAGGAAATGCAGGTTATAAAGAAGAATCTAAAGGTAGCACATGATAGACAGAAGAGTTATGTGGATTAACATAGGGTGTTAAAGGCGTTTCAGGTTGGGGAGCATGTGTATTTGCACATCAAGCCCAAGAAGAGCTCTTTGAGGATTGGATCATGTGCCAAGTTGTCACCACGGTATTGCAAGCCTTTTTGAGATTCTTGAGAGGATTGGACCAGCGACTTATCAACTTGCATTGCCTCCAATAGTGAAATTCCATGATCTTTTCCATATTTCATTGCTTAAGAGGTATATTTATTGATTGGTCTATATTGCAGGTGGAGCAAGAAGGAGAGTTCCAGCCAAAACCTCAGTGCATATTGCAGCGAAAGCATCTCATGCTTAGGAACAAAGCCATAGAGGAAGTTAAAGTGCAGTGGAAGCTCTTTGGGCCTGTTTGCCGGTTGAGGCAAAGTAGTTTTGGTTTGATGTTTGGTATATGTTTTTTCTGATTTGTTTGTGTATGTATATATATGGATGTAAATACCACCATGAGCTAAGTTATAAAGCTCCAATAAGCGGTATGGTTGTTATCTTGTCATGTTTTCATGATGTTTTTCTTTTGAGTAGGTCTTTCATTGTAAATACTGCAATGAGCTAAGTTATAAAGCTCCATGGGAAGTATGTTTGCTTTTCAGCGATTTTGCTAAGGTCTTGGTGTGGTTTAACACCGAGGATGGTGTTCCCCGAGGGGGAGGGTTCTGTAATAGCCCTAGTGAAAAGTTCATGTAATAAAATTTAATAAAGGAAAGATAAGACCACGGTTAAGGGACACTTATTCCAAGCTGAATGTTGGACAAAGATATCCTAGTGGGCATCATTGGATGTGTTTTTGGCTAAGGGAATTGGCAAAGGCTAAGGCAAAGGCATTAAAAGGAATTTTTGGCACATTTATTTATGAAAATAAAGGAAATTAGGAGAAAACTAAGGTGAAAGGTCATAGGTTGCATGTGAGGAGGAAATTGAAGGAAAATAATGGAAAACGAAGAAAATAGAGGCCTCATTAATAAAAAGGCTTCTCAGGATCAGTTGGTAACCTTTTGTCAGTTCAAGTTTTGGAGTTCTCTCACTATTCTCTCTCTCTCACTCTTTGTCACTTAGAGTTTTCTTGGAGCACTCTAGCTTTGTATCAAGGAAGGAAAAGCAAGCAAAGGGAAAGGAAGGAAAGAAAGGATCAATGAAGGGAGAGCAAGATCATGCAACTTCAACACAAATACTTGAAGGTAACACATTGCGTGTGTGATTTCCTCACTGGCTTTGACATGCATGGCTTTGCATGTTGGTGTATGGTTCTCTTGCTATCAGTGCAATGGTTTTGTTGGGTTATGACAATGGTTTTCAACCTAGCCTTGCCTTTTTTCTAGATGCCATGGTATGTTGGGATGTTTATCTCGATTTTGACCTCTGGTTTGCCAGATGGATTTCAAAATTTGGGGCAGAGGTGGTCTCAAGATTCATTCCCAAAGGCCTAGGAATCCCTTGACCGGTTTTAGCGGGATACATGGTAAAGCATGAGGGAGAACTCTCGGTTTATGGCCTAATGATCCGGTATTGGATTGCGGTAAAGTCTGAGAGACAAGGAGACATAAAATTCCTCAAGGATAGTGATGGATTTCAGATGACATTCCAAGTTTGGTTCGATTGTGATCAGAGCACCAGTTTGGTGTGATCATGGTTTGGTGAGGGTGGAGGTGGTTTAACCTATGGATTCCTTTGGTTATTTTTTAATTGGTTTATCCATGAGATCCCACATTCATGCTTGGAATATGGCACAAGAATGACTATCTGGAAGAAATATTTGGTTCAGCCATGTCTACGGTTGGGTGGCACAAGGAAGTTCTGAACCTAGTTGGATTTGCCTATGATTAATGAAACCTAAGTTCTCTTGCTTTTGCACTTGTTTATATGTGGATTTAATGGTTATTATATCTTTGTTATTTACATGGTTTTATGTTGGTTATACGCATGGTTAATTGACTGGTTCATGTCATGGTTATCTCATGTATTTACTTGTAATTGTTAAATTGATGGATGCAAGACCCGATTAATGTTATAATAGTTCAATGGAGGAGTTGGTGGATCCTTCTTATCATGTTTCATAAGTGTTTTCAGTCATTCATGTTCTGTCTTGTATTGTAGCCCTGTAGGTTGCGTTGATGCCAAGTGTTTGATAGAATGTCAGTCCTGGTTGGGGATGGCCAGGCTTAGTCCTGAGGTTTATTTCTGGTTTATTAGCCTTGTCATCACGTCTTTAATGGATTCTAAAAGTTATAACAAGTTCTGGGCAGTGGCTGGAATTCTGGACTAGAAAAGTGCCATGAATTCTGTAGATGCTGAAACAGGTCTGCTGGGAAAAGTCCCTAAACGTTGGCTTGCAGGCTTGTGAGAACGTCCAGAGGTCCCTGGATGTTGGCATGCCTATAACATGAGAGCGTCTAGAGGTTAAGACATATAAAATATCAGTGGGACCCAGGGGTAGGTTGTCTGAGTGGTTGAGATGCCTCATGGTGTTGTTGTTGCTGATGTGTAAGGTCTAGTTGATGTGTTCTGTCAATTCCATTTCCTTAAGGTCACCAAGGAGGTTGAATCCCTTATAGTGGCCTCTCTCATCACATGTTTACCCCAGTTGGTCAGTTACTTGGTTAGATGTGGGAGGAGGGCAGGTTACACAAATGATCTTAGTACAATCTTTGAATTCCAGGCAGTCATAAGCAGATTCAGCGCTTTCTAGCCAAAACCAGTGGATCTACTTCACTTGATCTTCACAACATGGATAATTAATTGTGATATCCACCTATGCTCTAGAGGTTTCTTCGTAGTAAAGTTTGAATCATGAGAGGTAAGAGAGTATATCTTACAAGAGGGCCCATGTTTTTGGGGTAATGCGAGACTTTTTCTCACCCCATGGTTCCCAAAATTTGATGCCAATACAATGGTGATATCCAGAATGTCGGGTTCGTTAGATTGCATAATCTCCCTCTTCATTTATTTCACCATAAAGTGCTAGAAGGAATTGGGAATCTATTAGGGAGGTACATAAAGACAAATACATAAAGAACTGAAGAAGGAATCTACTCTTTCGTCATAATTTGCGTGGAGGTGGACCTCAACAAAGGATTGCCAGATCACATCCTCTTGACACATAACAAGCAGTGTTGAACACGATTTTTAGACTTTGAAAACATGACATTTAGATGTTGAATATGTCGACTAACAAGACATCTACAAAACTCATGTCCTATGGCCAAGAAGGTCCAAGAAGGAAAAAGAAACAAGTGAACTAATCCAAGGGAAGGAAATTTCCAAAGCAACAGTTTGAAGAAGAAGAGGATGATGAGGAAACGGGTCTCCCTATAAATGCAGAAACCTATAATCCACAAGAAAACATAGCAAATGGAGGAGCTCATCATGAAGCAGCAAGAATCCCAGTCCCAACAATGCAGCAAGAGAAGATCCTTGAAGAAAAGGAGACGAGAGGTTTCAAACGACATCATGTTCCTGTGAGAGTTCGAGTTCAGATTTAGATAAAGTAAATCAAAGGATGAATGGAGAGAGCTAACTAGCACTTGTAATGACCACTCCAAATCGAGGAGGATGATGAAAGGTAGAAAACAAGAAAGGAAGAAAATGGTAACTAACTTCTTCCATTTAGGAGTTGTTTATTTTTATTGTTTTTTTAGTTCTTTCTCTGTGAGCACCAATTTTGACTGGTTTGATTAAATGCTCTATGAGCATCAACAACATGTAATTTTGTTTTCCTTAATAAAATTATGATTTTTCCTTGGGGAAAAATAGTAAAAAAGGATAATATATTTCTTTTAGATAAATAACTATAATAAAAATTTAAAGTTTATAAATCAAAATAGATGAATATTAAAGAAGATGGCCTACAAATTAGCTTTTGAGGCAAGAGGTTAACTACAACTATAGGTAGTATTTGGTCTCATATATAGGACCAAGGATAGATGCTCTACTTGAAAGCCTACGACCCCATTGTTGCATTTACGACAATGGCAATACAAGGTACTGACTTTCTTATGAATATTATTTAGGCTCAAACCACTTTTGGTTGTAGAGAAAGACTTAAAACTATTTTTAATTGGCTAAGAGTGTGTCTTCCTTAAACATAAAGAAGCATGTAATTGACCAACATCGAAAAACATTTAATAAAAATGAATCTCTCTTGATGAACTCCAATAAATTATTTCAAGTGATATATTTTTCTCAAAAACAATAAACATTCATAAACAACGACTAAAAATAATTATCCTCAATACTAATTAACAAATAAATTTTAATAAATTAATAAATAAAACTATAAATTCAAAAACAAAACGAAATTAATAAATTAAAACTATAAATTCAAAAACAAAACGAAAACAAAAACATCGTTGCTAAATATTAAATCCAACCTTATTAATCTCTCCCTCACATATGTATATGAGACAAAACAAGACACACAAAATCCTAAATTATATATCTATATATATAATATTAAAATAAAAAAAATAATGCTGTCTCATCCGTCGAAGTTCGTTGACCAAGTAAAATAGATTTCCCCATTAAAAAGTGGATATATACTACCTGGTAAAAGGTTACAATTGTAGAATGGATATATACTACCTGGTAAAAGGTTACAATGGTCTACAAGTACCATGTCTCCAAATTCCACGGGATCTCACAACACTACGCCACACGCGATTTCTAAGCGAACAAGTTTCCGACAATATTACCACGTGGTGTATGTGTTTTATATACATGTGTTCTATTTAAATTTTTATATAATTATTTTTAAATGCACTTAAAAGTTGTTTTTAATGGAATTTTATAATTATATGTTTTATTTTATAATTAAAAATTATATTAATATTTTATAATTTAAATAATATAATTATATTGGGTCTGGAGTATGTCTTAAAAAAAAAATTATATTTGGCTAAAAGCTTGTTTTCCTTGGATGTAAGGAAACATGTTAACGGCCCAAGACCTAGAGACATTTCGTAGGAGTAAAAGCCTGCCTCCTTACGGACCACCAACGGGTTATTCCAAGTGGCGTGGTTTTCCTTGAATAACGGTGATGAGTCAACTTGCATTCGCGGAAGCTAGAGATGGAGTGCTGATTTGAACACTGAATTATGATAAATTTTCCCACTTGTGAAAAAAAATTATAATTATATTAAAAAAAATTAATTATATAAAATAATATAATTAAATATTTAGTTTTTAACTAAATTGCAAATAGCCATGTTTAATAAAAAGAATTATATATTAATATTTAATATGAAATTATAAAGTGGTAAGTGTAATGGTGCTCATTTGTTTTAAAGTAAAAATTGATTTCTCTTATTCTAGAGTTTAGATAAAGTCACTAATAATCAAGTCGAAAATTATGTTTTTTTATGAGGCATCAACCTAGTACTATACCATAACCTCGCAAATTTATTGTCATAAGGGACTCCATAAAGACAATTAAGCATTTGCAAACAAACTCTTCTCCTTCAGATCCCAAATCGTAATCCTTTTTTCCCAAAGAATTTGCACAAGGTTATGTTTTATCTGTGAGGTGGCTTCATTCCATGTGTTAACACTTACATTAATGATTCTCTATATTTACAAGTGGTGGAGAGGCTTGAAGGAACCATGTTGATCAACTCTCACTCCTATTTCCTGTCCATCCCCTAACATTAATTTTGACATGTGGTCTCCCCCCCCATGTATCAGTTGGAGGCTCAAGGTTACATTATGAAGCTTCGACTACCATGAGATGGGCAACTGCAATTGAATAAGGTGTTAATTAGTGGAATTGCCTCATCCCATCTGCCCGTAGAGAATGACATCGCTTTGTATGCCGTGAATAATGATAAGTTATCATGGCTCTAATCTTTGAAACTCTTTGCCCAATGTTGCACCTCCTTATTACTCTCGAGAGATTCAGGAGTTTTAGTATTTATCATTTCTTCATTCAATCTTTGTTGGGTTAGATACGTAACAATTTGCCACTTTTAGTGTTGGTTGCTATGGCCTTTTGTGCCCCCTCTGGTTGGTAGAAGGTGTTCTTGGTTTCCTTTAATGACATTGCAAAGCTATAGGATAACATTTATAATCTCCATCTCTTCCCTTGGTAATTGGTGGCATAATTGGCAGCATCAATGGACATTCTTATTAGACATTGGCTGCAAGTTCACAACGATGAAGAATAAATAACAATATTCATCGCCAATTCGAAGATCTTTAACACGATGGCATTCATGGTACTTCATCTACTTCTCCTTCAGTGAATTCAATTAGCCCCTTTGTCTCCCTTCTCCCTAGTTTGAATATGATGGCACCAAAGAGTTTGCAAATTTTTTTGATCAATCAAACACAAACCTCCCACCTAATTTGGTATGAAGTGTAAAGTTTGTCTACTTTTAGGTGTCTTTTATAGAAGTTATACAATCAAAATCCATTGTTTTAATGTCATCTCGTGCCTCTATAACTTTTAAGGCTTGGCCTTGGACCACCCTATTGCAGTGTTAAAATTTTATCTACAAAATTTTAAAGGATGTAAATCTACTATGTACTTTCTTTACATATTTTGAATAATAAAACATATAATATATAATTTTTTTTTTTGTAAGCTAGGATGGTACTCATTCTATTACTTGATCAACAGAACATTACAGCATATCAAAAAACAGTTGAAGCCCGCCCTCTAGGGGAAACCGGGACATAGCACCATCTATAGTTCTTAATTGCAGCCCAAAAATAGTAGGTCCATAGCCTGGCAGTCTTAGCTAAGTAAACTATGCAGTCTTGAAACTTACTGAAACTGTTACTAAAACTACTGCTCTGTACAACTTGCTTTTTCCTATCTTGTACATGTACAAAGCCAAAACAAAAAAACTGCTTGCAGTTTCTAAACATATCTTAAATCAGTCGATGCCGCCATCAGGTTGTTGGTTCGCTACTCCCGCTGGTCCAGAATGGTCCCGATTCAGCATTTGCTGGATAGCATCCAGCTGCTCCTCCTGCTTTGTCATGGCAATACGCAGGTAGCTCAGTTCTCTGCAAATGGTTTGATCACCTTGGGCCAGCTCCACCATCTCCTTGGCCACATGCTCCATGGCCTTGGCCAGAAGCCCCTTCATCACCCAATAGATGTGCAGTGACTGCTTGAATAAAGACATACGCCCTCTGGTATGACTCGGGTCGTGAAGGAGAAATTCCCATTCCTCCATTTCGTCATCAGATTGATTCTGCAGCGCTTCCTCTTCGAGGTATTGCATGATTCTACGCACGGCCGGATGGGAATTACGGATGAAGGCCTATTCAGCCCTTCGGACTCTGTGATTAACAGTTTCCCTAGGTTTTATGCCTTTACCCTGGCGCCTGGAAGTTTCCCCTTCCTCCTTCACGGGCTCCCTCTGCCCTTTGCCCCGCTTACCAGACAGCTCCCTTCTCTGTTAGGGGTAGTGCTGCCCTCCCGAAAGCCGTAACGGCGGGCCCCTGACTCCCAAAATTCGGAATGGTTCGCCCCCGCCTGCTGCTTAGCTTCCTCAGCCAAGTTCTTCTGGAAGTTCTGGCGTTCACTCGCAGCACCCTTAACCAAATCTTCGTCCGAGTCATCCTCCACCTCCCACACCGTAAAAGGTAATTCCTTCTGCATTGTCTTCCTGTCTTTCCTGCTCCTGTTTTCCACCCCTGTATTCTGCTGCTTCTCCGCTTGTCTCCAACTCTGCCTAGTCTCCATATTGTCCGAGGGATAGATGCACTCCGCTCTCCGATTACTGAAGGTTATGGAAGCTCTCTGCTGCCGCTCTTCAGAAACCTCCGCGCTAACCCAAAATAGAAACTCACACAATGCCTTTACAATCGACCTACCTTGAATATAAATTGGGCTTCTGTCGTCGGGGTAGCAGTTTGTAACGATTTTCGGATGTCGCCGGCAGTTTTTCGGTGAGCTGTTGCCTTCGGCCATCACCTCGCTATTATTCTCCTCTGCTGTGGAGTCAGACGCACCGCATCCATATCCTCTAATGTTTTGGGCATTCATTACCTCGCCATGCGTGTAGTTAAGCCTAACCCTCCCTCCCGCCGCCGCTGTACTGTCACCTATCTCCTGATCATACCCCCTGCAGGTTGATGTGATGATTTTACCAAAGTCCGATTGAACCATGTTCGAATTTCGGAGTCTCCACTGCCTCCTATTAATCCAGCTCACCAATCCGAGCGTTATCATCGGTGGCCTGTTCATGATCTGCTGTAATGATGTCCGCCAGCTCCTTCCACTCCCTGTGTCCTTCCACAACTCTCCACTGACTATCAATCATGTTGCCACGTCCTCTGCATCCCCAATTGGCCAGCCAATCCGCTGCCTGGTTTCCTTTCCTTCGAACATGACTTATGATTCGGTAGTCAATTCGTTTAATAAGCTCGGCAATTTCCTGAACAATGCCTGCAGTCCGCCAGCTTTTGGTAACTTTCTCCCATCCCCGCCCATTGTTGAGCCTCCTTAGCATGTCCACGACAATCTGCGAATCACCTGTGATTTCCAGGTTAGTGTAGCCATTCCTGATAGCAATTCGTAATCCTTGGTGCAGGGCCCAGAACTCGGCCTCATTGTTAGTCATCTGCCCTCCCCAGTCGGCAAAAATCCACCTAACATGGTTATTGCTATCTCTGAAGATCCCCCCAAAGCCTGCTTCGCCCGAGTTCCCCTTCGAGGCCCCGTCGAAGTTAAGCTTGACAAAATGATCCCTTGGGTAATTGAATTTGTTCGGGCTTTGAACCCGCATATCATGGCGGGCCAAACATTTAAAGTGGACCATCTCAATTTTTAGATTTAATTTATTCAGAATTTCTTGTTCTTCCGGGTTTGTTTTCCAGTCATCACTCTCCCATTTATCAACTAAGATAGTCTCTCTCATACTCTCAATCACCCGTTCCCATATTACCTCTGGTTCTTTATCAGAATTCTGAAAGACCCTTCGATTTCTCTCCTTCCAGACCATCCAGAGTATAAAGGTAGATATAAGATTCCAAGCCCTCTGGACGACCCTGCAGTGAAAGGTTTCCTTGCTCCACTGGAAGACCAATTCATTAAATTCTCGAGTATTAACTCCTAGTTTATTAAACATCTGTTTAGTGATCATCCAAAGTTTCTCTGTGTATGGACAATTGACCAGTAAATGATCCCTGGTCTCTTCAGCATTGTTGCATAGGTAACATCATGAGGGGCCATTGAAACCTTTTTTCTGAATACGATCCCAGGTAAGAATTTTATTTTTTGAGGCTAACCAAACAAAAATAGACACCTTGGGCCACCAATTACTCTCCCAAATTGATTTCCATTCCAAGTTGCTGTCATCCCTGTTTTGAGCATCTATTAAATAGTAAGCCTCTTTGGTTGTGAAGGACCCTTTCATAGAGTTTCCCCACCGGAGGATGTCGTTCCCATTCCGAACTCTGATTTTCCTAGATCCCATTTCCTTCTTATAAATTTCTTGGAAATCTGAGTTAATCTCCCGGTCCCAAACTATCGGGTCCTCCCACACTCTCCATCCCTCCGTCGTTTCATTAACCTTCCAATAATCTCTTACATTAGTTCTGTTTCCTTCAATTCTGTCCCGAATCTGATGGAGGTTCTGAGTGCTGCTCAGTCTTTCTCGTTGTTGCCACCTATCATCCCAGAAGCTAGCCTCAGAGCCCCCCCAGATTTCCCAGAAAGTGTGTTTCTTGATCAAGTCTCTGTTTTGATAGGCTAATTCCCATATAGCTGAGCCTTTAGGGGTCTCTTGTTGCCTTAGAATCTCAACCGGAGAGTTTGGCATTCTGTATTTAGTCTTCCATATTGTTTTCCAGAGATCGTTACCACCGCTGAGCCAACGCCACCACAGCTTGGCTCCCAGCACTCTATTAAGAACTTCAGGGTCCCTTAGTCCCAACCTCCCTTCTCATTTCTTTCTGTTAGCTGACTCCACGAGACCAGGGCCCATTTTTTCTTTTGATCCGACCCGCCCGATATGAATTTTCTTATGATTTCCCTGATTTTAGCACATACTCCAGCCGGGGCAGCCATAATAGATAAAGGGTAGATAGGAATAGCTTGAAGAACCGATTTGGCTAGAACAACTCTGCCAGCAATGTTGAGAACTCTGAAGGACCAGTTTGCCACCTTGTTGCTTAATTTGTCCAAGACCCCTTGCCAGTTTCTTATCCTTTTAGATGTGAAGTCCATCATGTTACCCAGATATTTAGTAGGTAATTCACCTCTTTTGAATCCCAAAATCCTGATAAGATGGGTTTTGACTTGTTCCATTGTGTTAAAGATGAAGATACATGACTTATCCTTGTTGATTTCCAATCCAGAAGCCTCCGAGAACATATCCAAAACTCTTCTAAGATGTTGCACTTCTCTTACCGTTGGTTCTCCAAACAACATAATATCATCAACAAATTGTTGATGAGTAAGAGGCAAGTTGTTTCCCCAAATCTGAAGACCTTTTATCCTGTTTGCTGCTCTTTCTTGTTTGATGAAACGACCAAGGCCTTTAGCAGCTAGAATAAATAGAAATGGAGACAAAGGGTCTCCCTGACGAATACCTCTGGATGCATTGAAAGTTTTTGAGGGGCTTCCATTAACGAGTATAGAAAAATGAGGAGAGGAAATCAGGTTATGGATCCACGCAATCCATCTTTGGTGAAAGCCAAATCTCTCCAGTACGATTTCCAGATATTTCCAGTTTAAACTGTCATAAGCCTTGGACAGGTCCAGTTTAATCATCATGCCCTTTTGTTTTTTAATTTTTAGAGAATGGATCACCTCCTGCGTTACAACAAGGCCATCCAGAATCTGTCTGCCTTCCACAAAACCTGTTTGTTCAGCCGAGATTAAATTGTCCAAGAGGGGTTTTAATGTCTTGGCAATCAGGGATGTAATCATTTTGTAAATAACGTTGCATAGAGCTATAGGTCTAAAACCATTAGCATCTTCAAGATTATCCCCTTTAGGAATGAGAGCATAAAAGGTTGAGTTAAGAGCAGGCCATACCTTCTGGTTTATCATTGATTCTTCCACTAGGTCCAATATTTCTTTACCCAAGAAATGCCAGCTTGCTTGGTAAAAATCCACTGTGAAGCCGTTCGGCCCAGGAGCTGTCCCTTTCTTCATTGCCTTCACAACTTCCTCCAGCTCTTCTAAGGTCACGACCCTCATTAGTGCTTTGTTTTGGTCCTCTGTGACCAGGCTGGGAATAGCTGAGCAGATCTCATGAATGGCTCTCGTTCTATCAATTTGAGGTTCTGTTAAAATTTCCTTGTGGTGATCCACCAGGACCTGCTCAATCTCATTCTGCTCCACCACTCTTGCCCCAGTTTTGTTTTTGATTGATAGGATCCTGTTTCCTTGTCTATGCTTAATCATAGCCTGGTGAAAGAATTTAGTGTTTCTTTCCCCCTCCCTTAGCCATTTTATCCTTGATTTTTGGTGCCACAAGATCTCCTCTTGTTTTCGTCTCTCCTCCAATCTTCCAATGATTACCCCCTCCCTATTGATGCTTTCCTCTGTTCTTCCTTCTAAAATTATCTTCTGCTGAAGATCCTCCATTTCCCTTTCTAGTTTTTGTTTATCTTCCAGAATGTTGCCAAATTCCTCCTTGTTCCATTTTTTTATTTCACCTTTTAGCTCTTTCAATTTTAGCTGGAACGTGTGCATTTTACATCTGCCCTGACTCGTACATTGTTTCCACCAGCCCTCTACTTTCTTGATGAAATCAGGGTCCCTCAACCAGAAAGCTTCAAATCTGAAGGGCCTTTTCCCTTGAATCCTCTTAATATCAACCTCTAATCGAATCGGCCAGTGGTCAGATCCCAAAGATGGAATGATCTTGGCCTCCACAAAAACATCTTTATTCATGATGGCTTCAGAAACTAGGAATCTATCCAATCTAGATGCAATTTGGTTTTTTCCTCCCCTTCTGTTGTTCCATGTGAAGGTCCCATTAATGGTCTGGATATCAACAAGCCTAAGTTCCTCTATCATATCGTTGAAACTGTCCATGAAGTGGTCACTCCTCCTAATCCCTCCTTTTTTCTCTTCCAGGGATCTGATCAAGTTGAAGTCTCCACCAATGATCCAAGCAGCTTCAGGGAAAAGTCCGCGGACAGATTTGAAACTGTTTATGAACTGCTCCTTCTTCCCAGGAGAAGGGGGGCCGTAGACCCCAGAAATAACCACCTGTTGTTTGGTTCCTACAATCCTACCCAGCCCAGTAAGGGTTCCGCACATACTGGTCCAGTTATCTAAGATGATTTCATTAGGATTCCACAGGACTGCAATACCTCCTACAGAACCGATTGCATCTTTCCCAATCACTTGATATTGGAGTCTGCTTTTTTCTATTATTTCTTCGAGCTGTTGAACCAAGATCTTTGTTTCCTGCAAGATCATGATACTAGGTTTCTCTTTTCTCAACTTATCCTTTATATACCTTTGTTTACCTCTACTGTTCAAACCCCTAATATTCCAACTGATAACTATCATTTAAAACTTTTTGTATGAGGGGAAGAATACCTCTGACAGAGGTATCACCTTACCTGAGTTTATCAATACTTCTCCCACCGTCTGGATAGTTTCACTCATCGGTTTCTGGCCTCTTTTTCTGCTGTTTTTGCCAGAGATGCCCATTCCTTTATCTTCATTGCCCTGCTCACTTTCCATCATAGCTGGTTTATCCGGGGGTTCTCCTTTTTTCTCCTTGTATTTCTGAAAGACTTCCTTATATAGCTGTTTTTGTTTTTCAGGTATGAACCTGCTGTCCAGATACTTCCATTCCTGGAGAAGCCTTCTCATGATTTTCTCCTCTTCTGCTTTGTTTTCAAGCGGGTTTTCCACTTCCATCTGGGATTCCAGTTCTGTTTCTATTAACTTCTCCTCCGGCTGTTCTCTGCTTTTTTCCCTTGAATTTGTTTCTTTTCCTTTCTCCTCTCCAACTATTTCCATGGGTGTGTCTTCTGGGTCCTCATCGTCTTCCAAGTTTACTTCATATTCTTCATTTTCGCTATGCAATGCCTGAAATTTGTTTTGATTACTTGTTTGGCTGGGTTTCTTCTGAGATTGAGTCCTTGGTCCCTCTTTATTCTGCTTCTTCTTCCTTACTACCTGCTGAAAGCCTCTCTCCGGGTCCTCCATTCTCTCAGTATTTCTCTGTGGATTTGCCTGGCTTTTTCTGGACTCTTCCTCTTTATTCAGCGGGCACTGCTTGTATAAGTGGCCATATTCATGGCAAATGCGGCATCAGAAAGGAATATGTTCGTAATCAATTGGCTGCTTCCAGATTGCATCATGATACTCTACTTCGACATTTTCCGGTAGAGGATCTGCCAGATTTATGTAAACACAGATTCTCGCATAAGCATTGTATTTACCTCGTTTCGTAGCCTCTGCAATTTTGACAAAGCTCCCAATCGAGTTGCCAATTCCCTCCAGAATTTCAGGGTCCCAGAACTCATCAGGAAGCCCAAACAGTCTGACCCAGACTGGTGCATCAAGCATTTTTTCCTTTTCGGGGTTGTATCTCTCTTCCCAAAATTTCATGAACAGGCCTGCATTGTTCAAGAAATATGGTCCCTCCTCAAAGATCCTATTCTTATCTTCCAGATTGGAAAAGATTGCTGTGAAAAAACCTTGGGCTCCAAGTTTGAGATCTACCTGTCCCCTAGGTCTCCATCTCTGGTCGATCCATCTGTAGAGTTCCCGCTCAGAAGGCCAATACCTAACAAACCTACATATTAAGGCATGGTCTCTCATGTAGCAGTTGTATTATTCCAATTTGTTGTTGGGAACAACATACCTTGGCTGTTTTTGAGCCCTAGGTAGGCATTTTCCTCTCATTCTTTTCTGCCACAGGTTGCCCATTACTGGGGCATGACTTTCCTTCTCAGTGTGTTGTTCTCCTCTTGTGCTTGTCTCGCCTATTACCACGTTTTTGAAGGAGGGGATCTCTCTCCCCCCCCCTTGGCTCTCCCATTTCGCTCAGGGCGTTATCTGGAATTTAAAATCCCGTTTGTTGTTGAAAACTCCTAAAATAGCCCTTACCTGCAACCTGGAGTTCACTGACAAACGACAGCCCCGCTGCCCTCCCTCCTGCTCCGACCTGACTGCTGTCCGATCCGTCAGCTACGTCTCTGCAACCCTTTTCTTCTACAGTGTTGACACTAAGCAGGTTCACCCTACAGGTCCCAAAACATATAATATATAATTACTATGCAGTCTAATTAATAAACATTTTGACCTTTTCACTATAATTTAATGATATCATTTTGGATGAGATTGTAGTTTTTTGTTATTTAAAATGTGTTTTTGAATGCAAAATGGATTCAATGCCGTGAAAAATTCTAGAGCTAATCAAGTTTTGCAGATTAGACAACTGAAATTTACAATTGTTAAAAATCTATACCAAATTTTAAGCATAATTAATTAGAAAAGATACAAAAAAAAGACTAAACATCTTTAGTTAGACACTTGTAATTATTTTATTTTATTTATTTTTTCAAAGAAATGATTATAGATTTCTATTATAAAAGCTAGTTTCTCGGCCAAAACCCATACATTCAACATCGAATTCCAAAATGATTGCATTCTACTGTCCACAAAATGAGGCTTCCTTCTACTAACCACAAAATGGAGAACCACTGCTTATGACATTGCTTGCCTATTGTTCTAAAAAGATGCCTACTATAGACTTTGTAAAAGACTCCTTAAAACATAACATATTTACAAAACATTAGACCTAGATTATCAAAAGAAATGCCCAAGCATTTTACAATATTGTCACAGAGGTCACATCTTCAGATTTTAATTCAACCAGTTAACTATGATGCTCCGATCCTTGGGCTCTTGTTCCTTTCTTCCACGCTGGGCTTGAGATGGGTTCGAGCTAGGTTCAACATATGCTAATGCTAACTAGAGTCCACCTAAGAAATTGTCCTTGATCTCGTCAAGTTTTAGTGGATGACAACAATCTCTATCCCAACTTCTCTCTACAGACAATCAAGTTTACTTTGTAGTGTCTCAATTTGCATGTTGACTAGCAGCTGGAACAACTTCCTTTCCAATTCCTCGACTTCACAACAATGATCCAAGGCAATTATTAAACCTTCCAAAGCTTTTAGGAGTTGTCCCAACATAGGGCCTATGTTCTCATTCTCAAAACGTTGAGATGAGGAACCTATATGTTCCATGGGAAGGCCAAACAAGGAGTTATGTCATTGAAGGAGACACAAATTCCTCAAATCACTAAAACAAACAATGTTTGCTCCAAATGGGGCAACCCTTGAACTGATGATCCTTTGCTTAATGCCCTCAATGCATTCAAATTGCAAACTCCTCGCATTATATAAGCACTAATAATCTAGCCTCCAAACCTCTTGTTTCTTCCTCCGTTATTCATTCCTCATGCAAAAAATAAACGCAAAGGAATGCGATCCAGATGAGGAATGCCTTGGAAATCTTGCCAATGTTGCAACTTGATGCAAAGATGAGATGAACAGAGAGTCTACCCAAGGCAAATTAAGTGAGACACTTTCCCCATGGAGATTTCCAACCTATAGAGCCACTTACATGTGTTTATTACCATATGATGGATACACTTGTGCACATGAGAGGTAAAGGAATTAAGTCAGGTAATAATGCAAAGGTACCATCGCAATTGTGCCTAGATTTGGCACGTAAATGCAAACATAATGCGTATCAATAAATTCTTCGATGGGATTGATTCTAGTTGCGCCCCAAATGCAACCTTATATTGACAATAAATCCAATTATTCATAGGAGAGCTATGACTTAGTACTATGCAAATGCTTATTATGGCAATGGACATAATGATATATAACTATTATTTGTTTTAAGAACTCCTTGATCCATGTGAGACCACTTATTTTCCAATGTGTTTGTATTTGAATTTAAGTGCCTAAACATATGAACTATCTCTTCAAAATGATTTAGTTGGATCGAAATTATTTGTAGGATTGGGGGGGTTACTTTTGTTATACCTTTTAGTTTCTAGGACTTGCTGAATTACAAGTAGGGATTCTCCAAAGACCATAATTTTGGTGATATTCATGGAAATTGCTAGAACAAGACCTTTCAAAGTGCAAGGTATTCTACATGATTATTGGTGGCAACCCCCAATCCCTAAGCATACTATAGTTTGATTTTTCCATTGAGGCAGAGAATAACCCCTCCAGTTCTACCACCCCTTAGACACTCATAATTAGTAATCAGACACTTAAAGGTTTGATCTTGGACCTTGCCTATATTACTCTAACTAATTACCAATTCACCATAGTTTAAAAGAATAAATTTATTACATAATTTTAATATCGAATTATCATTATCATTTATGAGTTTGAAGCCCTTAAGTCCCTTAACAAGAACCTTGACATTGTTATTCTAAAGTGGATAAAGGTGGTGTGGTGGTTATCATGGACAGGGGTGATTATAGAAGAAAGATGTTAGACCATTTGTGTAAGAGTGGTAGTTACAGGAAGCTTAAAAAAAAACCCTATTAAAAAAGTTTCTAAGGTTGTGGCTAATGTTATAAAACCTAGTAGCATCATAGGCTCCATAATCCATAAGCTTATTGAGAGCAACCCTGTCACGCCTATGATCTATGGGCTTCCCAAGATTCATAAAGAAGGCACCCCCCTTAGACCCATTGTTAATACAATTGGTCGGCCTACTTATCTCCTAGCAAAGTATTTAGCTCGTAAGCTTAAGCCTCTTGTTGGTCGTTCTATTTTTTTTTTTTTTGTGAAGGATTCCTCCTCTTTTGTCAATGATTTGAAGGGTTTAAAATTTGAACTGAATGACACTCTTGTGAGCTTTGATGTTGTCTCGCTTTACACCAATATCCCGATTAATGAGGATGTTGATTTGATCAATCATATCATAGATCTGGACAAAACCAAATTGGTAGAGATTTGCCTTTTCTCTACCTTTTTTAGATTTGAAGGTGAGTTCTATGAGCAAACTTGCGAGGTTACTATGCGTTCCCTGTTATGAAACCAACTCAAATGCGAGCAGAGGTCTAAAACCAAGGAAAGACCCTAGGGATTTGGTTGACAATGTTCAACTTCCATTTATCAGGGTACTACTAACAAGATTGCTCGTATTTGAAGAAAACATAAGATCTCTTCAACCTTTAGACCCTCGAACACCATTCATGGTTCCCTCCAATCCGTTAAAGACTCGTTGGACCCAAAGAACATGAAAGGTGTCTATTTGACCCACTGTTCCTATGGGACCCCCTATATTGGGGAAACTAGTCGCTCAAGAGCATGTTGCTGATATCAAGCACTATAGGGCCCGGTTCTCAGCTCTAGCTAGACATGCCGAGAAGACAAAACACCACATTTGTTTGGAAGAGTCTAGGGTCATTGCTATGATTGACCATTTCCATCACCACAAATTTAGGGAGGCCATTGAAATCGTAAAAATGTCTCATACGCTGAATAAGGATAACAGGTGGAAAATTAACAGTTGTCGGATCCCGTCTCTTTTCTCCTAAGATTGTTCTTTCTCCTTCATCTCTCCTCCTTTATTTTTAATTTTTTTTTTAAAATGTCACTATTTATTTGATTTTTAATTCTTTTATTTTCATTCATTTTCATATTCTTATATTAAGTTAGTTATGTGGTTATATTTTTAATTAGTTTATTTGTTTTTATTTATTTATTAATTTATTTTTTTCACTTACTGGTTCACGGTACCCTGGTCAGTGGGTAGCCGCTACGTCCAGGGGTTTAAATCTCTGAGTGACGCCACCCGAAGGGCATCAACACCCCTCGGCCTATTTACTGACCTAACCCCAAGAGCTTTCGGGATTCGACCCTGTGACCTCCCATTGGCGAGGCACTTGATTTTGACCGATTAAACTAACTCTTGGGCTTATTATTTTATATATATATATATATTTGAATTATTTTCTTGATTAATATTTTATTAACCTAATTAGATTTTTTTTTGTTTTAAAGAATTATTAAAAAGAATAATAATATTATTAATTCCTTTTTGTAATTGGCAATTTCCTTTCTTTAATATATATAACTTGTATCGATCAGAACATTCATCAATTTTTTTGATGATAATCTGATTTACTGGGAAAATTATCTTAAAACATTATGATTTAACTTAAGATAATTTCTTTTATACGAGGGGAACCCTTATCTGTTACGCCAACAAGTCAAATGAGTACACCAAATGGAAATTCCTCCACTCGCATGTCGAGTCAACCCTTTCATTTTCCCAGAGGGGCCCACAAAATGTCCTCATGTGACCACTCTGCAAAGATTGGGCGACCGAGGGGTTTCATGCGAAGGGCGCGACTTAGTTCCTCACCGGCCATGGCAGTAGACCAGAATTGGAAGATTCAGAGTCCGGAACTTTTTCTTTATTCTCCGTTTCGTCTGGAAATGCACTCTCGCATGGATCTACCCGTTAGAATTTTATAAATACCTGTCCTAAACCGACAGAATGCAGCGCTGAGATTCGAACTTCTCTGAATTAAATGGCTTCGGAGATCGAAGTTGTGACGGACGCGGATGCTCAGGAGCACCAAGATTCCTCCTCCTCCTCTGCAATAAACGGAACAGCGAACCGAATTGAAGAAGAGGACGCGAGCATTAGGAACGATGTTTACACGGCATCGGCTTATGGCGATTTGGATAAATTGAGTAGATTAGTTGAAGAGGAGGGTTGCTCCGTCTCCCTCCCCGATGCGGGAGGCTATCATGCTCTGCAGTGGGCTGCCTTAAATAACCGCGCGGCAGCTGCTCAGTATCTGATCGAGGTCAGTTTTGAACCATTGTTTGCTTCATTTGTAGGGCTTTAATTTTATATCTATTCGGCTGTTTTACCAGTAGTTTCTCATCTCCTGAGAAATATATGACGTCATGCCAAATGTGGTTAAATATTTAACTGCCTTCTGTCGCCTAAGATGATTTTGTTTCCGTTTTAGGGTTTCTCCGATCATTTGGTTTACTCCAAAGTTTTTTTTTTTTTCTTTTTTTCCAGCTATTTTAGTGCTAGTTTAATGTTTCAGTGGAGTTCATTTGTCACACGATCTATTCTCGTTGTATTATTACTTGAACAAATCCAAAACACAGACACTAATACCTAAGTGGCATATGCTTGGCATGGGAAAATTTAATTGGCTTCTGTTACCTTAATATTTTTTTTGGGTGTGTTTAGGGTTTCTTCTCAGATGATTTGCTCGGGTTTCTTGTTTTTTTATTTCAGCTGTTTAATTATTATTTCAATGCTTCAGTGGAGTAGAATATATTGTTAGATAGCAACGAAATCGATTGTTGTCGTATTATTATTTCTTCCACCCACGCAGATCACAGACTCTGATACCGAATTAAAATTACTTGCACCCACGCAGAACGCAGACCCTGATTCCAAATTAGGATGTACTTAACATGTGAACTTTCACTTGTGACTTATGCTACTTTCAGAGAATTTCGATTAAGAATTGCTTTGGCCCCAGTTTTCTTTGGATTGGGATGGTTGGCTTCCATGCAGTTGTTTGGATATTTCTTCGTCATTGATCATTACTTTGCAATTTTTTTACCAGCATGGGGCGGATGTGAATGCCACGGATCACACTGGTCAGACTGCTCTGCACTGGACTTCTGTGCGGGGTGCGATACAGGTTGCTGAATTGTTGCTTCAGGAAGGTGCTCGGGTGGATGCTGCTGATTTCCATGGATACCGGGTGAGTACTCTCATAAAATATGCCAGACATTGCAAATTTTAAGTTTAGTAAACAACTATCTGTTTAATTATTGATATTTTCAAATATTTTACAAGCAAAATTAACTAAAAAGTCTTGCCACGAGGCACAAAAGAAAAAGACAGCACATGTTCAAGATAACCATCCAGGCCTTTGGTGGGACCAGATATGTATCAGGAGGAGTGTCATCCTTGTCATTGGGGTTGATGCCCCTGACATCATTAGCTTGCTTCGAGTCAGGTACAGTGGTGCCCCAGTCATTTTAATTGGGCTGTTTCTCATTTTTCAAGATGGCCATGGCAAGAATCAGAAACTTATTGTTCAAGGGCAGTGGAGGAGGCTTGCGAGGATAGCTATGTTGCCTGTCCTGTCTCTCTCGTGCTGCTCAGCCTGTTCTATGATGTGGTCTCCCATCACAAGGGTGAGATTACCTGGACTTGACAGAAGGAACTGGAGAGTCAGCAGGAGGCACTTGCTCACGGTGGAGGGAGCCCTGCCCCATTATTCCAGCAGATGGTGCAGACATGCCACATTCAGCCCTACTTTATGGACTTGCATAGTTATCCACAGTGGAGATTTAGTCATTGCAAGCTTAATTTGCAAAACTTGGTATTTATTGTATTTTGCTGGGAAACTAAGAGATATTTATATTAACGTGGTCCATAAAGAGCAAAAAGTAAATATTTACAAACTCTGTTGGGATTCTCAGAATTAAGGGTTCTGTCCAGATCTCCCATCAGTATCCTCAGGATTCCTTGATAAACTGAACCATACGACTTTTAAATGGTAAATACTATTAGAACAGATAAGCAGTGAATTTCATCTAATAACTAGATTTTCATTGTCATGCACGAAAAAATGCCCAGAAGAATGGGTTACGGACTACACCAATAGAATGGATTTACATCCATATACCAAGATAAACAACCTTTGTAAATTGATGGATTATACCAAGTACTAGATTCCTGAAATATGTCAGCTGACAGTGGAGATTGAGGGACACATATTATGCAGGGAGGGTTCACCATCAGGGCTACTTTGTCCTTCTCCTCTTTGATAATGAGTGGCCTGTGGTAGAGTTCTCCAGGGACCATGTACTTCCTGCACTCCAATCATTCCAGTCTCTTTAACCAGTTTGATGGTTTGTTAGTTCTCTTCTTTTTCTTTGTTGGCACATTCCAGCTTTTCCAATTTCCTTCACAATTATTCAACTTTGTCCGGAATCTCCAGTGAATCCACATTCCTATTCTAGCAAAACAAGGCAGTTCTGGTTTGACCTAAGTTTTTTATTTTTCTGTCATGGTAATAGAATGTTTTTTAAAGCAATGTGGTTGGACTCAAAATTCCATGATTGCACCATAGAGCCAATTATCAATTATCTGTTGATGGTCTGCCAGAGTTCCCAATACTTGGTTACTGCACTTTCTTTCAGAGACTAACCTTATAATGAAGAGTATACACTTGACTGAAAAGTATGACAGTTTACAGATAATCCAACATCAAATGCTTAAAAACTCTTGTTGATAGAAGTTATAAACTTGACTTGGATTCATGGCACTGACTATGATGGCCTCTTGGAGGGTATACATTTTAGACAACTCAATCCATCTCTGTAAAACATTCAATTAATTGTAGGCGACTCACATAACTATTGCTGATTCACAATATGGTTACCTTGAAAAAGAGTTCTGACTATTACAACACCCAGTGCTGTAATTTAACAATCAATGGTCATAGCCTTATTAGGCAAACCCCCCCCTCCCCCTCCCAATTCTTGTACCCATGGCAGCAATTCAGCCTTACATGCCACTTTATTTCATTTTGCAGTCGTTTGGGCTGCTTTGACTTTTTAAGCTGGCTACCAATTTATTTCTCCTCAAATTCATTAAATACACATGTTATAGGCACAATAGGAAGTGATAATTACTGTTATTTAAATTTGAAATAATTGAAGAAATTGGAAAACTGAAATTTGAACAAGTTATGCATGATTTGGATGCTCATACAAGGTTTAAGGTTTTCTTTTTTTGTTGTTGGTGACAGCTGATGGGCATTCCTCTTGAGGGTCTTTCTAAGTTAGAGTTTCAGGATACTTCTAACTCGAATACTGCATTCTTATGTGATATGCACCTGCATCAGCTTCTAGATCCTTGATTGTTTTCCCTGCCCATTATTTTGAAATTTTGAGGATGTTCCTATTTCTGCACCTACTTTCACATCCATCATTCTAATTGTGCAGCATCCCTTCTCATTTGAAAGTTGAGACTTATTCTGAACTTATTTGATTTTGCTTGATGCTTGGTTCTGACACTTCTGTCATATAACGTCCACACTTTCATGGTTGTTGGTACTATTCATTGTGCATATCGGAACTCTTTTACAGTGAATTTATTCTATATGAACCTTATAAACTACCACAATTCAAATCTTCTTTTTATTCAATAATTAGGTCAGATTACAGAGATGTGGAGGTTATTTTTGCCTAAATACCCCAGAAATTCCACAGAGCACAAGCACCAGAAGGCACAGGAAGAAAGGAGGACATTTCTACTTTATAGCAGTGATATCATGATTCAGGAATGGCAAATTTGCTGGAATCAGATGGTTCAGTAACCATGTTTAGTAGAGAAACTTATCCACACTCCAGTCAACATATATGGCAGACACAACTCATCATACATCTACATTTTCAATAGTCCAATTACCAATTGCAACAAAGAAAAGCCTATTGTCAGACTCTGGTCTGTAGCAGAAAAGCAAAGCAAGTGTAGTACCCAATTGCAGAAAATAATAAGTGCAGGAATATAGGTGAGGAATATAAATGTCAGAAAGGTGTGAGTTCTTAGATAGCAAAACGAGAAAGATAGAGAGAATGCAGAAGCGGGAAAGAAGAGCAAAATGGATGAACGAAAATAATTGAAAACATAGATGTGGAAAGGGAAATAAAGGTTGATCAATAGATTTAGATGAAATAGAGATGCAATTGAAAGGTTGATCATAGATTTAGATGTCCTAATTCTAAAATTCTAAGAACCTTAGAAAAGAAGGGGCGATCTTCTACGAGTCACAACTGATTTACTACCAGTTTCTGCAAAATCTAGCAGCCTAGTACAAAACCTCACTAGGAAAATCTGTCTTATGGCAACAATGGGATTAGCCACCGTTGTCACCTTAGTATCTTCTACCTTGTTTTGTGATCAGATGTTAACCCTGCTGTAGCGCAAAATCACTCTACTAAAATTCTTCTTCTCCCTACAAGGGTCTCAAAATCCTCTCAACCTTTCTTCAATACATGCGGGGCTCTGCTTTGACTTGGGAAGCTGTATTCTCCTTTTATGACTAAGGACACACACCAATCTCAATCTCAGATTTTCTGAGCCACAGGCCCCCTTTCCTGATCATGGCGGTTAGCCCAAAAATAGAATGGAACTGAGAATGAAGTAGAAAAGTAGAGAGCTCAGCCCAGAGCAAGCAAAGCCCATTGGGATTGATGTTGAAATTCTGATGTTCTATGCTGTAACAATCACTTATTTCGAAACTTCTTTATGCTGCAATAATAGATAAAACATAAACCAAATGCACAATAGAAGACAACCAAGAACAAAATGAGACAAAGGGAATTTAGGTCCAATGACCAGGGTAAAGCCCACAAGGGGAAATCCCAACCAAATGCTTCCTCTATTAGAAATCAATTGTTCAGTAGCGATACAGAGTACAATGAGAGATCAAGATAATTAGTAAGTTCCATTGGAATTTATTTGATCTGTATTCTCTGGTTTATTTCGCCTACTTGTTTAATTACTAACAAGTTATTTAACCATATAAACACTGAAATAAACACAATACAGTGTCAACCATCTACAGATCAACAACTGAAAGAAATAGACAAACACACAAGTGACTGTTATTTTTGGACAATTGTCCCTGGAAAAACCCAACTTGGGAAAACCAGTGCAACAGTTTCTGAGGGTTTTATTATTAAGCAGCTTTTCTGAGTACATTGGGTGCCAAATTGGCTCACCCGACAGAGATAAATAAATATGGCAGTAATACCTCTCTTCGGAAGTAGATATTCGGAAAGTTTGCCCCATGAAACCCTCTCCAGCACAATCTAAAGCATTGCATTAGCCCCCCTGGCCTCTGTGTCAGACTGAAACCCTTTGTATCAGCCCTCTGAGGCTCTACGCAGCCTCTCTGGTTCTCTGTGTCACTCTTGCAGCCTTTGCATGGATGATGTAGGCCCTTTTGGCCTCTGCGCAGTCCCTGCTAGCCTCTGCGTGGCTCCTTCTGCCTCTGTGTCTGCCTCTTTGTTTCTGCGCTGGTCTTCCGACACTATCTCTGCCTCGTACTCACTGCCCCTCGATGCAACTCTGATCACTGATTCGATTTTTCTTAGCAAACCCTACTCTAGAAAATCAAATGAATGATCACTTTGGTGTTTCTCCAATTAACCCTCAAGCATCTTCTTATACTTTTCCTGTTGATTTTTCAGCAACCGAGATTACACCTCTAATCAATGGCTAAGATTAGATTTGGCTAATCCATGTCATTTAGAACCTTCTATACCAGTTTTATAACAATACCATTAATATTTTATTTTTCCTAAGTTTAGACTTAGGAACTCTATTAAAAATATTAATTATTTTAATATCTCCTTAACCGGGTAGAATCTGCCCAAACCATTTTTGGGTCTTGGAGATCTCACGTGCTTTAGCCTCTCCACCAATTTTCATGGCTAGATCACATCCGATGCGACCCCAAATCAACACAAATCAACACTCCCTCTTAGCGAGGACTGTGCTCTAGTAATACTCCACATTGAGCATCACCTTGATTATATGACATCGGTACCTGTGTTGATACTAGGCCTCCCTGCCCAACATCCTTTGCACTGCTGCATCTTGTACTGCTGCCCATGGCTCTGCCACTGCCACTGCTACATCTGTACGATAGCTCCTTCTGCATCCGTACTGTTGCTTGTCCTTTCTCCCAACACTGCATCTGCACTGCACTTCTCTCTCATCATGCTGCATCGTGCTACTGCTACTGCACTGCAACTCAATTACTGAGAAGTAAGTAACTGATCCATCCAACTATTGACATCCCTGTTAGGCTAGAAACCCTCCCGATGTTGAAGCTCTCTCTGCCGCTATCTCGTGCTCACTCTACTGACTCTGCACTGTTGCAACAACTCTATGCCTCTCGCACCGCTGCAAACCTCTTTGTGCCATTTTGCACTACCGCAACCTCCCCTGTGCCTCTTGCACTATTGCAACCGTCTCTGTGCTGCCTGAGACTACTGCACTTCTAGCACTCTCTGCCGCTTCATCCACATCCACTTCTATTGACATCCGCCATCCTGCTACTGTCACTTCGGGGCTCTCGTACCCAGATCTGATTCAAGAGTTTGGGTACCCCAAGGATCCTGCCCCTCATCACCTGTAGTTTTCCTCACTGCAACTCGGTGTCTCCCCACCTCTTCTCTAGAGGTACATGAACACTCATGGCATAATCGTCATCGTCCTCTACCTCCTTTTCTACCTTCACTGGCATTGCCTTGGAGTCAGACGCCTCCCCCTTACTCTTCTTCCTTGGACACTGGTTCACATAATGGTCCAGTTCCCTACAATTGAAGCACTTTATCTTGGAGAGGTCCTTTTTCTTCCTCTTCTCCTGCTTCCCTGTAGATGCCAGAGCTACATCCTCTTCCTCCTCTTTCTTGACCCAGGCTCCTTTGCCGCTGCTTCTCGCCTTGGTCTGCTGTCTAATCTCTTCTTGGCAAAGAGCTGCCCACAGTTCTTCCCATCCTGGAAGAATTGCTCTGCCCAAAATATTTTGGACCAATGTCTCCCATTCCTCGGAGACTGCGTTTAGGGCGATCCTCACCATTAATTCTTCATTCGGCATGGCCCCTATGGAAGTCAGTTGGTCCCAGATCTCCTGCAACCTGCTGAGAAAGTGATCTACCTGCTCCCCCTTCTGCATCTAGTACGACCACAATTGATTCTCCAGTAGCATCTTCCTCTACATGGAAGTGCCTTGATACAACTTCGTCAAGGTGTCCCACATTTACTTTGCCGTGTCCTTCTCGACAATACGCTGTACCACATGATCCTTGACCCCATCAAGGATTATGCATTTCGACTTGGCCATTACATCCTCATACTTTTCGTTGTCAGCTAGTTCGAATGGGATTGCCACGGTTCTTAAGGCGAAGGCCTTGAAGCAATGTATATCAAGAACGGACAAGATCTTGGCGTTCCAGATCACAAAGTTGGACGCCCCGTCCAGCCTGTCCTGATCCCTCAATATATTCCTAGCCATCGCTCTGCTCTTCTTTTTCGACTTCTCCGAGTCTCTACTTCCCTCCTCGAAGTTCTCTCTTCGACTCCCTGTGAGTTGCTACTTCCCTCTTGGAAGTTCTCTGCCAGACTCCCTCTGAATCTCGATTTCCCTCTTGGAAATCTGCCTGCTAACTGTCGAGTCACACCTCTCCAATCTCCTATGCACTTGCAACACTAATATGGATTTCTTGGCTAGAAATCCGCTTAGGTAGCGACTCCCTCTACCTTGGTTTTGCCCCCTTAGGTACTGTTCTGTCTCGACAACAACAACACCCCGCTAACTTCACTCTCTTTGATCTGCCCACAGCTTCCTATGCCCTTGCAACTGAAGAACTGAGCCTCTAGGCTCTACGCAATCCCGACAAGGCTAATTTGCTCCCTTGGCCAACTGTGTCAACCCTCCTGGTCTCTGCGTGGCTCTTCGTGAACCTCTTCTGCTTTCCTCAGCCTCTGCGCTGGCCTCTCTCTGGTTCGAACTGATGATGCAGGCACTCTGCGTCAACCCTTCTCTGTTGCTCTTTGCCTAGGAACAACTTCTGTCACTCAGTACAACTGTTTTTGCTGCAAATTCTTGATTCAGCTGGCGCCTTTAGCTCTCCTGTGATCTGCAACCCTCTAATAACATGTTGAAATTTCTAAGTATTACTCCTTAGAAATTTTATTTGTATTCTTTGGTTTATTTCGCCTACTTGTTTAATTACTAACAAGTTATTTAACCATCTAAACACTGAAATAAACATAATATAGTCTCAACCATCTACAGATCAACAACTGAAAGAAATAGACAAACACACAAGTGACACCGTTATTTTTCGACAATCGTCCCCAGAAAAACCCAACTTGGGAAAATCAGTGCAACAGTTCTGAGGGTTTTATTATTAAGTAGTTTTTCTGAGTACGCTGGATGCCAAATTGGCTCACCCGATAGAGATAAATAAATCTGGCAGTAATACCTCTCTTTGAAAGAAAATATTCTGAAAGTCTTCCCCACGAAACCCTCTCCAGCACAATCTGAAGCATTGCGTCGGCCCTATGAGGCTTTGTGCAACCTCTTTGGCTCTTTTCGTCACTCCTGCAGCCTCTGCGTGGATGATGCATGCCTTTTTGGCCTTTCCGCAGTCCCTGCTAGCCTCTACGTGGCTCCTTCTCTGCCTTTGCGTTTGCCTCTCTGCTTCTACGTTGGTCTTCCGACACTATCTCTGCTTCTCTGCCTTGTTTTTACTGCCCCTTGCTGCAACTTTGATCACTAATTCGATTTCTCTTAGCAAACCCCGCTCTAGAAAATCGAATGATTGATCACTCTTGTGTTTCTCCAACTGACCCTTAAGCCTCTTCTTATACTTTTCTTGTTGGTCCTTCAACGACCGAGATTACATCTCTAATCAATGGCTAATATTAGATTTGGCTTGATCCATGTCATTTAGAATCTTCTATCATAGTTTTATATTAATACCCATTAATATTTTATTTTTCCTAAGTTTAGACTTAGGAACTCTATTAAAAATAATAATTATTTTAATATCTCCTTAACCGGGTAGAATTTGCCCAAACCATTTTTGGGTCTTTGAGATCTCACGTGCTTTAGTCTCTCAACGAATTTTCATGGCTAGAGCACATTCGATGCTACCTAATGTTTTAAAACTCCGACTCCGACTCCGACTCGGCGGAGGGTCGACTCTGACTTCGACTCAGTATCGGCTCAGCCGACTCGATTTCAATGAATCGATCGTTGTAAAAAATACATTAATTTTTTTTTTTTTTTTTTGGTAACACATAATTTCAAAGATTTTCATTCATGTTTCCAAACACACAGCATTAGAATATAGATAGAAGACAACATATGATCAAAGTAGGCTCATGAATATATCCATTATATCAAAATAACACCCAGTGCATTGTCCAATACATACACGATGATGATATAGAGATCAAAACAAAAACACATAACCAAGGAGGCTAGAAATGGCTTCTACAACAAAAGTCTGTGACCAGTACTACTGGCTACTGCTAGAGTTGCCAACATCATTTGGCTGAACCTCTGGATCAGAGTCAGATAGGGAAACCCATGAGTTAGACAGGGAAGCCCAGGGAGTCCCCAAAAATGAATTAAAAAAAATACCGCTGAAGTGACTTGATCGGCTGCTGTTATCAAGCCGGCCGAGTTGGCTGGCGTGTTACCGAGCCGGTCGAGTTGGCTCGGACTCGGCCGAGCTGGCCGGCGTGTTACCGAGCCAGCCGAGTCGTTAGCCAACTCGGCTGGCTCGGTAACAACCCGGCCGGCCGGTCTAGTTCAAAGGCCGAGTCGACCCGGTTGGGCTATGACTCCGACCAACTCGGCTGAATTGGAGTCGAAACGCCCGATTTTTAAAACAGTGATGCTACCCCAAATCAACAAGTTCAATCAAATCTGAACAAACTGTAGCATGAAGATCACTGGTAGCAGCATCGCACACACTGAATTATCCTTCCCTTTAACTGAATCAACATTGAAACATTGAAGCACTGAATTAACCTTGGCTCACCAAGTTTTGCTCTTACTCTCCAAGTCTCTCACTCACAACCTTCTTCAACTCTCTCCAATTCTCTCTCAAGTTTCAATTCCTCTTTCACAATGCACAAGTAGTGAGGGGAGAAAGAATGAGACACATCTATAGGAGGAGCAACGAATCCATACCATAAAGGAGTAATTTGCATGCCAAGAGGGAGAGTAACGTATGCCCATTTAGGAAATGTAACTCATACCATTAAGAAGGTACACACGCCTTTGTAACTTATGCCATTAAGAAGGAGAGTGTAACATATGCATTAAAGAGTGTGTAAGAGGAATCTTTCATGACATGCTTTAATGAAAGCATAAGAGAGTGTAAGAGGAATATTCTATGATGAGATTTTATTGAGTGTAAGAGCATTAATGAGAGTGTAAGGGAATATGCCATGCCAATAATGAGAGTGTAAGAGAACATGTTAAAATTGGCAACTAGGGCCAAACTCCACCTTGGATAGCTCATATGATGAAGTTGATATTTTTATTGGATTCCTCTTTTCGAGAGGTGTAGGATTGATCTAAAGATCATCTCATTTTGACATGTAAAAATGAAATTATGAATTTATTTCTATTATGGACAAATTGTCAAGGTCGGCCAATAAACTAATTTAGGCTCAGAAGCCCAAAAGTCAAGTCTTTTCATCCTCAATGTTGCATATAAATAGAAGGAGTATCTACCTCATTTAGACACTCATCATCACTTGCATATCTCTCTCTCCTCATTTGATTGGGTCGTACAGATTTCTGGGCAACTTCTCTCCTCCACACATGTGAAGGGTTGACTGTACTCTTTTGTTTTTTGCATTGACCAATTTGCAACAAGTTTGACTAATGTTGACTGGGCAAGTTGACCTTGTTTGACTGTGTTTTTCTTGGGAGAAATTTTGTTTGGGTATGACACATTTCTTGGCACAGATTTCGAGGTTTTCTGGGCGGTTTGACTAGTGTTGATGACAAGTTTGACTCTACATTGACCGAGTTTGACCGACTTTTTATGGATTGTGTTGGGCTAATTCAAACTGTTCTTGGATGCCAAATTGACTGGGTTTGACCAAGCTGATTTGGAGGAATAATTCTGTTGACTTGACCAATGTTGACTTTCTGGTTAGGGCATCATGTTGACTGCAATTTGACTGGACAAATTTCACTGTGTTTGAGCAAGTGAATTTTGTATATTGTACTCTCTCTCCACTGAACTTTTGAAGAATAATAAGAAGATTTGATCAAAGCATTTTCCCTGCATTGGGGTTTTTCCCTGGCATCTGCCAAATATTGTGTCCTCTTGTCTTGGCTTGTCTTCTGCTTATGGTTTATGTTCAATTTGCATTTACTATCAATGTTAATGTGATTGCTAATCTGGAAATTGATATTGGGCTAATAAGAAAAATTGAAGTAAATTGCTCTAAAGCATAGAACATACCATTGTTATCTAAAATTATCATGGTATCAGAGCTCAGGTGAAGACAAAGTCCAAGCAAGAGTGAAATGAACAATCATTGAGATTTGTTGGACAAGGACAAGATTCAATGGCTTCCGCATCTTACTTCAAATTTGATGATAAGCTCAAGGATAAGTCTGATTATCATGCATGGAAGATGTCCCTTAATTTGACTTTGGAAGAGGAGGATGATATGGACTATGTGTAGGGAAAGATCACTGAAACTCCTTCAAATGCACCAACTTCTGCTATGACAAAGACAAGAAAGGTGAAGTCAAAGCAAAGAAGATCATAAGGGAATCTATTAACAAACATTTGGTTGCATACATCTCCGATTTGAACACATCTATGAAAATGTATGACAGGTTGGTTGGCATGTTCAAAGTTAGCAATGCAAATCAGGTCCTCTTTCTCAAAAACAAGTTGAAGGACATAAAGAAGGGAAGAGGTGAAGATATCCAATCCTACTTCATGAGGATCACTGAGATAAAAAATGATCTTCTTTCAATTGGAGAAGTTATTGCTAATAGGGAGCTCACTTTCATTGCCCTTGGAGGTCTCCCTCGTGAATGGCATGTGTTCAACACTACTATCCTCAACAATGACACGATTCCAGGTTTTGATGAATTGTTGACTAGGTGTACCGAAGAAGAAACAAGGATGATGGAGAGAGACATGCCTTCAAATATGAATGAACCTCCTGCATTCTCTGCTCATGCTAAAACAATGCAGGTGCAAAGAAGTAATGTCAAGGAAGATCAAGATTCAAAGATGGAAGGAAGGGAAGATGCTTCATTTGTAACAGGTTTGGCCACTATGCCAGGGAGTGTCTTAATAGAAGGGATACACCTCGGGATGTTGGACATTGCATAAACCAACTCTCCCCGTGTGTTTCGCGACATGGACTAACTGCCTCTCATGGATCCTTATCTCCGACGATGCGATCGTTGACTAACACCTATGGGTTTTGGTCTAATGACAATCGTGATTCCCAACAAGTGGTATAAGAGCGTAGGTCATGAGTTTGATACACACCCAACTCGCGTTGCGGGGGAGATTGTTGGACATTGGATAAACCAATGCTCCCTGTGTGTTTCGTGACATGGACTAACTGCGTCTTGTGGATCCTTATCTCTGGTGATGCGATCGTTGACTAACACCTACGGGTTTTGGTCTAACGACAATCGTGATTCCCAATACAAGATGATGACAACAACAACCACAACAATTTCAGGGGCAACAACAATCAAAGGAATGACAGATTCAACAACAAAGGAAAAAGGAATGCTCCCGCTACTCAACATGGAAATGGGTGACCTCCCAAAAGGACAAGAAACTCTAGGTATGATGAATCTAATGTTGTAGATAACAAGCAAAAATAATTTTATCTTATATCTACCCTCTCTACTGCCTCTCCACCAGATACCTTGGGAAGTTGGTTGATTTATAGTGGTGCCTCAAGGCACTTTACTGGGTATAAGGAAGCTATTTCAAATTTGATAGAAAAGGATACAAATTTGGAAATCATTCTTGGAGACAATTCTACCTATCCCATCAAGGGAGTTGGGAATGTTGCTCTTCAATTGAATCAAGGTAACACCATTCATCTACAAGAAGTACTATATGTACCTGATCTAAAGAAGAATTCGGTATCCATCTCGACGATGGAAGACAAAGGATTCAAGGTGGCATTCATTGATGGAAAGGTACGTGTTTGGAAAATGAATTTCAAAGAAGCATTTACTCTTGGATTAAGGGTTGATAACCTATATCAAGTTGGAGGAAGCCCATTAGGAGCAATGTCTTGCGACACATCTCTCCAATCCAAATTATGGCACCAGAGGTTTGTTCATCGACATTATAAGGCTCTACCTAATGTAAGGAATATGGTGACAGGTATGCCTGAATTTAAAGTAGAACATGAAGGTGTTTGTCAGGGATGTCTAAAAGGAAAACATACAAGGGGACCATTCCACTCAAGTGAAAGCAAGACTACCGACATTTTGCAATTGGTTCATTTTGATCTATCTGGTATGTTGCCTGTGACATCCTTGGGAGGATACTTATAGTCTTATATTATGCTATCTTTGTGGATGACTTCTCTTGCAAAACTTGGATTTATTTCTTGAAGAAGAAGGATGAAGTGTTCACATGGTTCTATTCTTTCAAAGCCTTGGTCGAAAATCAAACAGGTAAGAAGATCAAAATATTGAAGACCGATAATGGAACTGAATATGAATCAAATGAGTTCAATGACTATTGTAGAGAAGCTAGCATTTAGAGGGAGACTACTACCACATATACTCCTGAGCAAAATGGTGTTGCTGAAAGGAAGAATTGTTCCATTATAGAAGCCACTCGTGCCATGCTACATGATCAAAGCCTTCCGAAGTTCCTATGGGTAGAAGCTGCCAACACTGTTGTGTATGTTCAAAATAGATGCCCTCATCAAGCTTTGGACTCCAAAACTCCCGAAGAAGTTTTTACCGGTAAGAAACCTGATGTTTCTCACTTTAGAAGTTTTGGTAGCCTGTGTATTTTCATGTGCTGAAAGAAAAGACAAGCAAATTGGATGCATATGGGAAGAAATAAACATTTGTGGGCTACAATGAAACTTCTAAGGCATATAGAATCTATGTGCTTGGTCAAAGAGAAGTGGAGATAAGTCATGATGTCATCTTCGAGGAAGATGTTGCCCTTGGGAAGTTTAGTAACCTTCCTATTCTAAGGAAGGACAAAGAAGCAGATACAGGAAAGTAGGGAGAACTGCAGGATGAGTCGATGCCCGATGTTGAAGGACCAATGGATCCCATTAATCCACCTCCTCATGAGCCCTCCTCCTAAAAAAGGGACATTTCGTGAAAGTAAGAAGCCGAACAGGTACAAAGGGTACTTAGTTGCCATGAGCACAATTGTTCAATCTGATCCTTGCACAAAGCCCCAATTTTGGAAGGGTGCTATGAACGAAAAGTGTGAGTCGATTATGAAGAATGATGTCTGGGATGTGGTCCCTAGACCCAATGAAAAATCTGTTGTCACCTCGAAATGGCTCTACAAGATCAAGCATGGAGCTAATGGAAGTGTTGAAAAGTTCAAGGCTAATTGCTCGAGGCTTCTCTCAAAAGGAAGGGGTGGACTTTGATGAAATATTTGCACCAGTTGCTCGATATACTACCATCCGTTTGATTATAGCCTTTACTGCCTGGCAAGGATGGAACCTACACTAGATGGATGTCAAAATCGCCTTCTTGCATGGTTCAATCAAGGAAGAAGTCTATGTAGAACAACTCGAGGGGTTCGAAGTTCAAGATTGTAAGACACATGTATGTAGGTTGAAGAAAGCCCTCTATGGGTTTAAGCAACCTCCCCGGGCTTGGTATGAGAGGATCGACAACTATTTGATGAAGCTGGGATTTACAAGAAGTGAAGTTTATCCAAACCTTTACTTTAAGGTGGAGAATGATAGACCTCTCATCTTGGTACTTTATGTGGACAATCTCTTTTTGACAAGTTCAGACCCTCTTATTCATCAATGTAAGAGGGAGTTGGCTTCCGAGTTCGAGATGAAGGACTTAGGACAGATGCATTATTTTCTAGGGTTGGAGGTCTGGCAAAAGCCAGGTAAGATTTTCCTTTCTCAAGGAAAATACCTTGTGAAGTTACTTGAAAGATTTGGGATAGTGGATTGTAAGTCTGTGACTACTTCGATGGAACTTAACTTCAAGAAGTTATGCGAAAGTGCTGCTGGGCCCGATTTGGGAAATCCTTCTGAGTATCGTCAACTCGTGGGGGCCCTAATGTTCTTGGTGAACTCCCGTCCGGACATATGCTTTGCAGTAAAGACATTGAGTCAATTTATGGTCGAGCCTCATCACATACATTGGATTGTTGCCAAGAATCTTCAGAGATATCTTCAAGGCACAATCACCTATGGATTGAGATACACTGCTAGGAATGTTAGGCTCCATGGCTATTCTGATGCTGACGGGGCTGGTAGTGTGGTGGATCATAAGAGCACATTGAGATGTTGCTTTTCACAAGGTTGCGCTTCAATATCCTGGATGAGTAGGAAGCAAAAGTCGGTTGCTTTGAGTATCACTGAGGCCGAATATATTGTTGCTTATATGGCCTCCTCCTATGAAGCTGTTTAGTTGAGGAAGTTCTTTACTGAGCTTTTTGGGCATGTGTTGGATACGATTGTGATTTTTTGCGACAATCAAAGTGGAATTCGTCTTTTTGAGAATTCGTGTTTCATGACCGCTCCAAGCATATTGATATTAGGTACCATATTCGAGATATGGTAGAATGAGGAGTAATAAGACTCCGTCACATTGATTGATGATCAGGTCGCAAATATTCTTACGAAGCCCTAGGGGAAGGTCAAATTCTTAACCTTCTGTGAACGACTTGGAGTCATGGAGAGACCCTTTTATGAGGGTCCCGTTTGAGTTGGATATTGAACTCTGAGTGCTCCGAGAGGCTTGGGGTACTTCTAGGAGCGATGAGCGACCATAGGGTGAGTGGATCACCTTCCCCTGTGATACCCCAAGATGGTTGAGATATGCATAGGATGAGTGGTTAACGTTCTCTTACTAATACATCCTACCCATGTAGTCCGGGACTTATGGGGAGTATCTTTCATTTGGCCAATGAGTAGGGAAAGGAGGATAGGGACCATAGTACTACCGATGGATGCTTCGTGTACTACCGTACTCCCTATTCTAGGATGTTTGATATTGATCTGGGACCAATGGAGACTGACTTCGGGTCAGTGGAGAGTGGTATGATACACTCTCGATCATTGGAGACTGACTTCAGGTTAGTGGACAGTGGTATGACACACTCTCGATCATTTCTTCTTTATTATTATTCATGGTTCAGTAGAGCAGAGGATAATAGGGATGTCAAAGATGGTACAAATCGACAGATGATTTGGCAGGTGGAGTTCTCCCTAGTGTACATGTGTGAGATTGGTGATTTAATTTGCTTTTGCTAATTATTTTATATGTGTTAAAAGCCCAGTTGTGCTTTTATTCAGTAGATGCATGTAATAAATATTTTATTGCAAGGGAATTTGCTAGGTTGTAGTGGGGTTAAAGGAGAATTTAACATGGTATCCATGTGCCTAAGACCAATCTCTAAATATTGCACACAGAAGCTAGATCTATATATGAATCGCAAAGGATAGGTTCATCTAGACATCTAGCACGACCAACAACTGTACGTGGTATCAAGAAAAAAATAGGTAGCGGGATGTACAAATCTGTATGCAATAAGGAATAGAATAGCATAATGCAAAACCATACATAGAAGTATGATGTTAGACGTAGACACACATATAGGAGACATGTGGTTGAGTGATGGCAAGAAATAAAGCAAAAGGAGGGATGGGCTAAAGACAAAAGTTTCATAATTTTCTTTTATTTTTTATTTTTTATTAAAGCCAGTGGCCGAGACGAAGTGGCCTACAGGAAAACAAAAAATAGTTTAAAAGAAGGTAATCGCTGCTTGTCAGCAACCCAGTTCCCAAGCCAACAGACTTAAGTTTCATGAAACGCCGAAACGTCTAGAAGTTTCCGAAACGGGGACAACCCGAAACGCGACCCCCAGAGAATAGAAACGTGACCGAAATGTCATATATATATATATATATATATATATATAGATAGATATATAGATATATATAGTCAAATATTAAATAACACATTATTTTTCAAGAAAATAAAGAATGAGACATAAAATGACATTTTAGAAGGAAATACAAATTTATATTAACTCCAATAGATGATTACATGATGCAAATATCCAAAATTAGCCTTTATAGATGAGGCTTTACATTCATGGCTCCAAAATCAATCTTTATATGTGAGGCTATATATGCTAAAACTGGAATAAAACATGAGCTATAGACAATTATGGTTGTTCAATAAGATGCTTGTTCAATGGAAGAGGCAACTCTACTAGTACTTCTAGTTGCACTTGCACCACCACTGGCACAAATATCTATTTCAGAAAGAGAGCTCTCTAAATTTGGACATTTGGGTGTTAGAAGGGGCCCACACCCTTCTTCACCCCTTGAGCTGGCTGAAAAAAGTAAAAGAAAATTATTTTTTTTGATGCTCGAAACGCGGCCCGTAGCAGCCGAAACGGGGCCAAAACATTGTCGGCAGTATCATACAATGTTTTGAAATAGCGAAATGCCGTACGGTACGACCAACGATATTTCAACCGCGTTTCAAAGTCGTTTTAGCGTTTCGGGCCATCGCCAGTACCGGTACGCCACCTTTTTAGGCATTTCTTGCAACATAGCGACAAACACTTAGGTCAAGACGATAGCCCAGTAGACGCCATTTGAGCGTGTACGAGAGACAACCATGGGGTAATTGGTAGGCACCCAACCACACAGCGGAAAAGGTGAGCCAATAGTTGCAAATGTGTGCTGTGAGACCAAGACTTGCAGGTAACCTCTAGAGAAAAAGGGTGCAGGGTTGTTGGAGTTTTTAGGGGTGCCAGTGTGGTTTACAAGTGGGCCAACGTGTGTGGGTGCCACAGGCTAGGAAACCACCATAGGGCCAACCCCATGGAGCACGAACTGTGGGGTACAAACATAACGACAATAGATTGCAACCAGAATTTTACAAAGTCACAATAGTGATTGGCAAAGGTTAGTTCTTAGTGGGAGAGGGGGAGACCATACTGATCACAAATTAATTTTGTGAGTTACTGAGACATAGATCCACAAGGAGATATTGGTTGATTTATAAACCAATATCAATATTTATTCTTCTGGGTGCTAGAAGGACTTAGCACAAGGCATAATTCTCAGATCTAGAGATGGCGACAATTGGTTTGGGATTTGATGATAGGTTGGATGGAGCATCTAACTTCTTGCCTTGGAAGGCAAGGGTCACCTTGTTGTTGAAGGAACATGACCTTTGGCAATTTTTAGAAAAGGTTGTTCTAAAATTGACAAATCCAATAAATAAGACGACTCATGTGAAGGAGGACATCAGAGCCTAGAGGATTATCATGGGTGCCATGAAGCCTCATTGGAACCCTCACTTGGCAGAGAAGAAGACAACTAGAGCGATGTTCAAAATCTAGTGAACTCGTTCTAGAGTGACAACAGGAACAGGAAGATGATCTTTAGAAACAAGCTTAGATCCATCCAGATGTTAAGGTTTGATAACATTACCCATTACTTCATGAGGATCACCTAAGACACATGATCAACTTGCAACCACTAGAGAGAAAGTGGAGGATGTACAGGCTGTAAATGTGGAACTAAATAGTTTTCGCAAGTCAAGGGAACCATTTTATCAAGGGGATTTGCACTCGGGAAGAACTTGCCAATTGGGAAAGGCTTTGGTATGATTGCGTCTAGGAAGATAATCAGGAGGAGTCCAAAGCCAACAAGCAAAGAGATGGAGAGGAGAACTTGGCCTTGGTCAGTGTGGCCAAGGAGGGTAAAGAGAAAGATTCCAAGGGTAATAATGAGGGGGCAACCTCTCAGCCAGGGAAGAAGAAGGACTTGAGCAAGCTCAAGTGCTTCATTTGCTAAAAAAAGGGGCACTGTTGCCTCAAAATCTAGCAGGCCTTGTGAGAGGCCTCATAAGACAAGGGCTAGACCATGATACAACAATGAAGTGGATGCCATTGTCACCTCAACACTCCACCCCCGACGCTTTAACAGAGTTTCACCACAAATAAGGCCTCTCAGAATAAGTACCCCAATAGATATTCTAAGTAAATAGCTTAAGGGTGACAACTCTAATAGGCTCGGGTGGGGCACTCAGGCTAAAAACAAGGCTCAATCCAATGAAATAAGGAATAATGTGCCCTCCAAGGAAACTACCAAGAGTACTTATAACCTAGGGTTTAAGTAATATTCTACAAAAGTGGAACACTTAGGCATATAAGACCCAAAAGAAGGCTTGTAAGATAGGTATGATCAACAAGAGGGAGCCACAAGCTTTCAACAAGCCCTAGGTTGAGACTTTAATGCTAGATTAGGGTTTCTTAGGGTGAAATTGCCTAGGGTTTGTGACGTCAGCCCTAGGGAAGCTATTCCAAACATGTAAAAGCAAGGATTTAGATGTTATGGTCGAACCTGCAAGGACAACGTCAAAACAAGGCAACACGTCCACCCTAGTTGAATTTTCCCTATGTCTCAGATTCCCAGCCCTAGTGACTTGCATTGAAGGGCTGAAATTGATTGATAGGGGGGAGATAATGAAGTTGTAGTAGTGCCTGATCATTTGTGGAAGCCAATGCCTACCACTTAGGTAATGGAGTCTAAGGGAAAATTACTATAGAGATATCAAACTCTAGAAGGGAGTAAGGGGGAAAACCCTATTATTCCTTTTTCAAAACCCTAGCTATCACTCAATACAGGGATAAAAGTGAGAGAAAAGCTCTCTCGAAAGTTCTCAAGAGATGTTCAAGATTCTTTAATTAAAGCATACAACATTTCACCAAAATTTCACATAAAGATATGCAATTAGACGAGGAGCATAGAAATCCTAGAAAAATTTATTGCATGCAATAACCATAAAAGATATTCAACAACAAAAATACTCACAAGATATCCATGAACAATCCTTTGTTATCCCAAAGTAACATCTCCACAATAAGGACTAATCTCCAATAGCAAAAATATCCACAAAGATTACATCTCCACAATAATAGCAAGCTATAAGAGATAGGCAGAAACCTCTAAGAGAGCTGAAATAGTCCACAAGTGATGATGAAATGTAAGAGTGAGGTGACCATTGTTTATATGAGGTCTACCTCACCTAATTTTAGCTAATGGATCCCCTAAACAAGTTTGATAGTAAGTAAACACAAAATAATCCTTCGGTTACAAGTGAACTCACTAGCTCAATGTGAAAATATACCAAAAATGGGCCCACACGTGTGAGTCGTTAACCTCTAAATGATGATGCCATACACTTTTTGGGCCCCAAATTCCATGGCATGGTGAGATGAAAGCTGAAAGTGTTTCCAAGCATAATAATCGTCCATTATTTCAGGAGAAATCCTCAAATCCATCATAAAAGCATCTGCAAAGGTCCCAAATCCAGCGGGTGTGCCCCCACGTCATATTAATGGGTGTCCAATGGTCCATGTGGTGCTCCTGCTCTCCAGTGTTAGGGCTTCAAGTGCAACAAGCCTCCTTAGTCATCCTAGAGAAGACAATCGTCATTTGGGCTCTGAATCATGGCATGCCCATCAGAAAGTGGCAAGGCCAACAAGAGGGCATGCTAGGTCTATTGGTGCAATTATCAAGAATCCTATGTGCTGGGCAAAGGAAGATAAACGTCTTGGGTCCTAGGGGCACTCTGGGATGTGTATCAAGTGCTCAAGCCATCATATTGCGCAATGCTCTAATGTAAGTGAACAATGCTACATTTGCCAAGTCATCAACCTCTTTGAAAGGCTTGGGTACTTGTGGAGTGAGTGCCCTTAAGGCTTGTGCTATTGTGTGCCACTTGGCAAGACCAACTTAAACTCAAGTAAAAACAACTTTTCATTAGAGACTAAGATCATATAATCATGTAAGTAGACC
This sequence comes from Pinus taeda, assembly GCA_000404065.3. Lineage (NCBI taxonomy): Eukaryota > Viridiplantae > Streptophyta > Pinopsida > Pinales > Pinaceae > Pinus > Pinus taeda. Next base: position 126,270 of record APFE031133109.1, read on the forward strand.
AAACATGTATGTTAAGGGCATATCAAACTAGAATCACCTTCCAATATCTAACTAGACCAAGTTTGGTAAAGATGTGGCTAATAGTCAACTCTATTAAGCCCTTCCAACCCCCAAGGGGAGGTGGCGTTTCCAATGTTAGCGCTTCAATCAATAGGTGTTGGTGTAAATGAGTGGCAATGGAGGGGCAAGGCTCCATGGCCAAGTGCCATGGTCTAGGGGACCGACTACTCGGGGTCCACATCCCGAGTGTATAAATGTAATGGAGGGAGCAATCATGGAGGCATGAGTTACCCTGCACGACCTGCTTTTTCCACCGCTCTAGTGCACCTTTTACTTCTTTATAACAATGCTTTTTTTGGGTGCATAGCTCAAGGGTTGGAGCTTGCTCTTTATGATATAACATTTAATTCTACGCCTTAAGATTAGACAAATTGTCGCTCATTAGGGTTGGGACATGCAAGGGTTCCTTTTGATGAAAGGGAGCATCAAGTGCTCAGGAACTGGGTGATGGCTAATGAGGAGGGTAGATCTCATTCTAGGCTTTTGCCCACTTGGTAATTTATGTCCCGACCATCTTTTGCATTCTATTTTTTCTTTCTCTTTCATTGTGGCCATGTGTTAATTTTAAGTATGTTCTATGCTTAGAGCAATTTATTTCAAATTTCACAGTTAGCTCAATATCTTTTCCAGATTAGCAATCACATTAGCATTAAAATAAACTGCAGATAGAACATAAACATAAATCGCAGAAGACAAGCCAAGACAAGAGGACACAAGATGTGGCGCTAGCCAGGGACAAACCCAATGTGGGGAAACCCTTGATTAATTCTTCTTATATGTTCTTCAATAGTTTGGCAGAGAGAGAGAGAGATCATACATTTACAACAGAAGTCAACACTTTGACTTATCTAGATAAGAGAATAGATCATCTCTAAGAAGATGATACATGAGATCAGTTGAAGACATGCTGCTTCAACTAATTCTCCAAGGTGACTCCTGCACCTATCATTGTACTGCATCTGGTCGTCACGCTGCACCTCACTGCACCATGCTGCACCCATCATCACAATGTTGGACCTTATGACCATGTTGTACGCATCATACCGCTGCACCTTATGCTGCATTGTTGTCCCGGTGTTTAGCATTGTTGTACCTTGTGCCACTGCAGCACCATGCTGTCACCCATGTGCTTGCTGCACCAAGTACCATACTGCTATCCCAATGTGCTTGCAGCACTAGCTTGCTGCACCAATAACCATACTGCTGTCCCAATGTGCTTGCAGCACTAGCTTGCTGCACCTTGTTGTTGTTGCTGTCCCATGTACCATACTATTGCAGCACCATGAACTTGCTGCACTAAATACTTGATGTCCCATGTATCTCTGCTGCACAATGTCACAATGTCATTGATTATTGTGCTGTCCAATGAGTTTGCAGCACCATGTACCTTAGCTGCCATGTCACAATGTCATTGTTGTCCATGCATCTTTGCAGCACCATGTAGCCTTGTTGTCCATGCATCTTTGCAGCACTATCTAGCCTTGCTGTCCATGCATCTTTGCAACACTTATGTAGCTTTGCTGTCCATGCATCTTTGCAGCACTATCTAGCCTTGTTGTCCATGCATCTTTGCAACAATTATGTAGCCTTGTTGTCCATGCATCTTTGCAGCACTATCTAGCCTTGCTGTCCATGCATCTTTGCAACACTTGTGTAGCCTTGCTGTCCATGCATCTTTGCAGCTCTAAACCGTACCTTGAAACAGCGTTTAGGGCTGCCTTTAGGACATCATTTAGGGCTGCCTTTAGGACAGCATTTAGGGCTTCCTTAGAACAACGTTTAGGGCTGCCTTTAGGACAACATTAAGGGTTGCCTTAGAACAACGTTCAGGGCTGCCTTTAGGACAGCATTAGGGCTGCCTTAGAACAATGTTTAGCGCTGCCTTTAGGACAGCGTAAGGCTGCCTTAGAACAACGTTTATGGCTGCCTTTAGGATAGCATTAAGGCTGCCTTAGAACAACGTTTAGGGCTGCGTTCTTTGCTGCGGCTAGGGCAACCTCTTTTCCTCCAACGTCTAGGGCTTCCACTCCTAGATTTCTCTTCCACTAAAACCCAAGACAAGTGGAGAGAAATCAAGATAGAAATGTGTGTAGAAATGACTATCAAGACATCTCCTTTTATACTAAAACGTTGAGCACATGTGGGGATTATTTGGTCGCTGGCCGACCTTGACGAATTGTCTTATAACACAAATAAATTCATAACTCCATGAATACTTATCGGAATCGGATGATCTTTAGATCAATCCTGCACCTCTCGATGAGAGGAGTCCAAGAAAAGTATCAGTTGCCTTAAATAAGATGACCCACATGGAGTTTGGCCCTAGTTGCCAATTTTAACACTCCCTCTCAACTAGGGAGAACACCATCCGCTGATCCATTTATCCGATTGTACTATCTCTACCATTAGTGCCCTGCATTACTCTGCTCTATTATGCTCTGCTCTGCTGAGCTCTACTCTACTGAACCATGAAGAAGAAGAATTGATTGAGAATGTCTCATAGCATTCTCTACTGACCCCAAGTTAGTTCCGTATGAAGAGGGTGTGTCATACCACTCTTACTGAACTGAAGTCAGTTTCATTGATCCCAAATCAATATCACAAGAGAGTGTCTCAAACCACTCATACTGATCCTAGATCAGTTTCATTGATCCCAGATCAATGGAGGTCATCCTAGCGTAGAGAGTACAGTAGATACAACGATGCGTCCATCGATAGTACTACTAATGGTCCCTAACCCCATTTCCCTACTCATTGATTAGATGAGAGGTACTTCCCATGAGTCCCAGACTGCATGGGTAGGATGCCTCAACAGGAGAACTAATCATCTTGTCCACAGGAGAATGAATCATCCTATCCCACAGTTACCATGGGAGAACTAATCATCCTGGCCCACAGGAGAACTAATCATCCTGTTCCACAGTCGCCAGGGGAGAACTAATCATCCCGACCCACAAGAGAACTAATCATCCTGTTCCACAGCCACCACGAGATATCACAGGGAAGGCTGAGCCATTCACCCAGTACACAACACACCATTAGGGGAGGGTGAGTCGCCCTATGGTCGCGTGTTGCTCTAGTAAGTACCCCAAGCCCCTCGGAGCTCCTAAAGCTCAATGCATGCAACATGCAGGACCCTTATAAGAAGGTCTCTCAACAACTCCAAGTCGTTCGGAAAGTCATAGGTTTGACCTTTCCTCGGGGCTTTGACAAAAAGTCTATGACCTGTACATCAGTCTCAATGCAATGGAGCCTCCTCGCTCATTGACTTACCATATCCCAGATAAGGTAGTATCTGATGTCTATCTGCTAGAGCAATCATCGAATATGGGATTCCTCAACAATCGAAACCCCCATTGGTTGTTGTAGAGGATCACAGTGGTATTCATCATGTGTACAAACAACTCACTGAAGAGCTTCCTCAACCAGGCAGCTTCATACGAGATCATACTCGTAGCTATGTATTCCATCTCGGCAGTGCTTATAGCAACCGACTTTTACTTCCTGCTCATCCATGATATCGAAGCAGGAACCAGCACTGAGAAGTGCTCTAGTGAACCTCCACACTGCCTGCCCAGTCAGCATTCGAATAATCATGCAGCTTCATATTTTCGGCAATATATCTCAATCCATGAGAGATTGTGCCCCAAATATATCTCACAAGATACTTGGCATCAATCTAGTGAGGCTCAATCAAACATGAGCTCACCATGCTAACTGCAAAACGTATATCCAGACAGAAGTTCACTAAGAACATCAATGCGAATGAGTTTATGAAACTCAGAGGCATTTCCCAAATCTGGTCTGCCATCACTACAATATAACTTTCGAAAGTTAAGATCCACAAGGTAGTCACAGGCTTGTAGTTTACTATTCCACATCCGGAATCCAACTCCCTCTTACTTCTGCAAATGAGAGGGTCTGCGCCTGTCAGAAATAGGTCGTCCTCAGAAGGTCCCAGTATGAGAGGTCTATCATCCACAACCTTCGAGCAATGGTTTGGATAAGTTTCACTCCTAGTGAATCTCAGCTTCATTAGACAACTATCAATCTTCTCATACTACGCTCGGGGTGTTTTGCTTCAAGCCATAAAAGGGCTTTCTTCCACCTGTATACATGAGATTCCCGATCATGAATCTCAAACTCCTCGGGTTGTTCCAAACCTGTGGATCTGCTACATGAGGGGAATGGTCTCCTTGTAAGATTTTCCTTTGGTACATCTCGGACATGTACCTTCATGCTCTTCTTGAATTCAGGGATCCTTGTCACCATCTGACTCACATCGGGTAGGGCCCCATAATAAGTAGACCTCTAGTGCTATAGATGAGATGTGACAATTGACATGGTCTCCAATGGACCATCCTGCAACTTTATACAAATTTTCAACCCTGAACCCATGAGTAAAAGCATCTTAAAAGATTCTATTTTCAAACATGTACCTTTTCATCGATGAATGCCACCCTGAAACCTTTGACTTCCATTGTAGAAGTGGACACCAGGTTCTTCTTGCGATCAGGTACATAAAGAGATTCTTGTAAATGAATTGAGTTACCCTCATTCAATCTAGGGGTAACATTCCCTACACCCTTTCCGGGATAGGTGGCATCGGCTCCAAATACAATCGCACGATTGTTTCCATCTCTACTAAATTAGAGAGATCAACCTTCTATCTGATGAAGTGCCTTGAAGCACTACAATCAATAAGCCAGATTCCCAAAGAATCTGAAGGAGAGGGCTAATACAAGATAGCGCTTCTTTATCTTATCAGAAACAACATTTGATTCTTCATACCTGGGGTTCCTTGCTTTCTTAAAGAGTCACCTGTTTCCTTGATGACCTGCATTACTTGCCATTCCTCTGATCATTGAGGATGTCCCTGGAATGATTGATATCTTCATCAAGTGATATGTCCCTACCATTCGAACACTCCTTCGCATAATAGCCGGACTTATTACTACCAAGGCATTTGCCTTTCCTTTCGCCCTTAGATCCAAACTTCCCATTGAAGTGATCTTTAGGTGGGCCATCAGAAGCTTCTGCTGTGCCATTCTGATAATATTCTTTGCTTCGACTTCACCCTTGGCGAATTTGAAGAGGGATGAGGAATCCATTAATCCTTTTGTCCTTTCCCAACTGTCTTTGGTGATTGCTTTTTCACTCTTGCTTGGGCTTTGTCTTCACCTCAGCTCTTATACCATGTTAATTTTAGGTATGTTCTATGCTTAGAGAAATTTATTTCAATTTTCACAGTTAGCTCAATATCTTTACCAGATTAGCAATCACATCGGCATTAAAATAAACTGCAGATAGAACATAAACATAGAACACAAACATAAACATAGGACACAAGATGTGGCGCTAGCCAGGGACAAAACCCAATGTGGTGAAACCCTTGGTCAATTCTTCTTATATGTTCTTTAATAGTTCAACAGAGAGAGAGAGAGATAGTACATTTACAACATAAGTCAACACTTTGACTTATCTAGATAAGAGAATAGATCATCTCTAAGAAGATGATACATGAGATCAATTGAAGACATGCTGCTTCAGCTGATTCTCCAAGGTGACTCTTTCACCTATCATTGTGCTGCATCTCGTTGTCACGCTGCACCTCACTGCATCATGCTGCACCCATCATCACAACACTGGACCATATGACCATGTTGTACACATATACTGCTGCACCTTATGCTGCATTGTTGTCCCAGTGTTTAACACTATTGTACCTTGTGCCACTGCAGCACCATGCTGTCACCTATGTGCTTGCTGCACCAAGTACCATAGTACTGTCCCAATGTGCTTGCAGCACTATGCTTGCTGCACCTTGTTGTTGTTGCTGTCGCATGTACCATACTATTGCAGCACCATGAACTTGCTGCACTAAATACTAGATGTCCCATGTATCTCTGCTGCACAATGTCACAATGTCATTGATCATTGTGCTGTCCCAACAAGCTGCTGTCCCATCATTGTGCTGTCCAATGAGTTTGCAGCACCATGTACCTTTGCTGCCATGTCACAATGTCATTGTTGTCCATGCATCTTTGCAGCACTGTGTAGCCTTGCTGTCCATGCATCTTTGCAGCACTATCTAGCCTTGCTGTCCATGCATCTTTGCAGCACTTATGTAGCCTTGTTTTCCATGCATCTTTGCAACACTATCTAGCCTTGTTGTCCATGAACCTTCGCAGCACTTATGTAGCCTTGTTGTCCGTGCATCTTTGCAGCACTATCTAGCCTTGCTGTCCATGCATCTTTGCAACACTTATGTACCCTTGCTGTCCATGCATCTTTGCAGCTCTAAAGCGTACCTAGAAACAACGTTTAGGGCTGCCTTTAGGACAACATTTAGGGCTGCCTTAGAACAACATTTAGGGCTGCCTTTAGGACGGCATTAGGGCTGCCTTAGAACAACGTTTAGGGCTGCCTTTAGGATAGCGTTAGGGCTGCCTTTAGGATAGCGTTAGGGCTGCCTTAGAACAACGTTTAGGGCTGCCTTCTTTGCTGTGGCTAGGGGAGTTTCTTTTCCTCCAACGTCTAGGGCTTCCACTCCTAGATTTCTCTTCCACTAAAACCCAAGACAAGTGGAGAGAAATCAAGATAGAAGTGTGTGTAGAAATGACTATCAAGTCATCTCCTTTTATACTAAAATGTTGAGCACATGTGGGTTTTATTTGGTTGCTGGCCGACCTTGACGAATTGTCCTATAACACAAATAAAGTCATAACTCCATGAATACTTATCGGAATCAGATGATCTTTAGATCAATCCTACACCTCACGATGAGAGGAGTCCAAGAAAAATATCAGCTGCCATAAATAAGATGAGCCACATGGAGTTTGACCCTAATTGCCAATTTTAACACCATGTTATGATTTTCCATTCTTTTAGCTGCGTCAACCTCCAGGTTTATATTTCTTGGCGCTATTCAGGGATGTGGATGAGAGGGTGCCAACTACCAATGAACTGATGACAAGTTAGACTTGAAGAATGGAGATGATATTTTAGGGGTTTGTAATGTGACATGGAAAGTTTTTGGTGTAAGGGAGAATGAACATGCTATTTCAAACGAAAATTTCTAAGTAGAGTCCCTCCTTTAACCCTAAGGTTTCAAGGGTGGTGCAATTGGACTAAGGCTAAAAATTAATCCCCTTGGAAAGTTGAGAGAGCAGATTTACAGTCAAGATTGGTCAATCTTCCATATCACCCATTTATCCATACTAAATGCTCAAAACAAACAAGTATAAGCATCCGATTGCAAAATCATCAAAGGATCTGTTGAATAGAAACCCACCTTCATATAAGAGGAAATGTTGGATGGCGAGTGGTGCATGGCTAATGCAGATGGCAAACGCCCATGGCATATCATCATCGAGAAGTGAATGTTAGGGGCTGTTGGTTGGCTAGCTGTCAAATGTAGGGATTTTTTTTTGGTAGGTAACATTTGGGTTAAGATTGGGGACATGAGCTTAATGTAGGGTGCATGATCCATATGCTCGAACGAGGAGTTCTTGAGAACTCCAACTATCACTGGGCTGTAGACCTATTACGTGCACACTCAAATCAACCTGTTTGGAAGCATGTGCCCTGGGTGTCCGTTATCACCCTTGTTTTATATGATAATAATAAGATCCAAACAGACATAAAATACTAAAATGCAATCTAATCTATAATGAAACACAACAATATGAAAATGCAAGAGTTAGGATGCTCACACAATATTCAATGGAACTAGCTATATAATACATCAAATTATGCTAGACAAATATTTTTTAGGAATTTGCCATTCATTGGTAGTGGAACAACCTCTCCTTCAAGAGTCTCAAGGTGGTATGTGTTTATACCGGCCAAGCCAACTACCTTATAGGGTCTAATCCAATGGTTATCAAATTTCTTGCGCATCCCAGACTTTTCTTTCCATTTATCCCATAAAAGGACCATATCTCATAATTGAAATTCTCTAGGTCGAGCCTTTCAATCAAAGGTGTTTTAATTTTTTCTTGGGTTTTTCCTACATGATCTGGGGCGTTGCCTCGGGATTCATCCATCTCGATGATTTGATCGATTCTTGATTGCACAATATCTTGTTGGTCGGGGAATGCCTTGAGGTAGCCCAACACCGGAAGTTGCAGTTGGATTGGAAGCTTTGGTTTGGTCGCGTGCACAAGTTTGAAAGCGCTGAAACCTATGGAAGTTTTGACAGTTGTGCGATTGTCTCATAAAGCATACTTGATTTTGCTATTCCATCTCTTCTTGTTTTCACCTACAATTTTCTTGATAATAGTCATAAGGTTTTTATTATTTGACTCAGCTTGACCATTCCCTTGGGGATAATAATTTGAAGAGTGTGACAATACAATACCATACAACAAAACGCTGCCACGACCATGGAATTGAGAGCTTTAGCATTGTCGGTTATGATCTTGGCAGGGACCTCGAATCTAGTAATAATGTGCTCCTCTAGAAAACAATGTTATTGGAACCGAATTGACAATCAAATCAGAAAACCCTTTGAACTGGTAACCGGTCAGAACTAGACCGAAATCATTAAAAAAACTGGACTAAATAATTGATCGACCAAAACCAGCTAAAATATTCAAATTCTAAAGAAACATACATACAACATACATACTACATATATATGAGTCCAAACCATTTGCACACAAATAAGCAAAATTTCTCATATATATAGCATGTAAGGGTGCACATAACCAAAATAGCACCGAGTACAATCCATCTTTGAATCGAAAATACATGAACAAACAAGCTCTAGATGGCCTCTAACATCCAAAAAAAAATCATGCTACAACAAGTACATACATATCATCAAAATCATTACCTATATTGGGATCTTTGTCATCAATATCACCCTCTAAGCATTAAGATAAGATAGAAAAAAGCGTAGCATGTCAAGTCAAGATTTTGTTTGATTTATGGGTACATTTTTAGTAGGGTCATGATAGAGGAGTTTGACAACCAATGCTACTAACATCAAGGTACATAGAGGGTTTGGTGCTCTTGATTAAATAGTAGTTCCATCCCCTCGTACATGAAAAAATCCAATGGAAATGTTGCAATCCCCTCAATTTTGGAATCTTGAAAAACTATTAAGTCTGCTGGATTTTGAGTGAGTATGAAATCCAATTAGGTCAGAACCACTCTCTAACATCCTAAGTCAATTAATGGTAATGTTAAAAATTTAAGTAAAAGGATGAAAATGAAAGATAAAAGAGAATGTCACTTTTACTTTAATAATATAACATTACCATGAATTGCATAGCAAAAGTAGGGCCATAGGCTTGGATATTAGTCTGTCCCACTCAAAAAATCTTGTTTTAAAAAAAATGCATTTGGAACGTCTTTGGTCACATTATACGGAACCTTTCGGTTTGGTACAAAATCGATTGGTTCAGTGAAAAAAGGCTGGTTTGGTATTGCATCAACGTTTTCTGGTTCCAGACCGGTTTGACCCCCAAATCGGTCGGATTGGTCAGTTCCACTAGTTTCAATAACATTGTTAGAAAGTCAATCACTACTTGGTTTGTGGCTTTCTTGGTGGGGATGGCTTCAATCCACTTAGTTAGATACTCTGTGGCCGTTAAAATCCACCTATGACTGTTGCTGGAATTGTCTTTGAATTCACCTACGAAATCAAGGACCCATTGTTGAAATGGTGATTCAACAACAACTTCTTTTGGTGGTAGGGCGGAAAATTGTTTTTTACTAGCGAATAATTAGCATGGTTGATAGGTTTTGTCAATTTTTTGAGTGTCATTAAAAATAGTAGGCCAATAATATCTTGCCATGAGTATTGTGGTGGTTTTAGTTTCATAATCCCCTCCACAAAATCCGACGTAAAACTCCTTAATTAATTTATCGACTTCTCTTTTGTTCACACATTTGGGGATGACCCCATTAGGGCTCATCCATCCCAATCCATTTTGGGTCATGCAATATTTAGTAGGTCTCAATCTTAAAGCTCTTCTCTTGTGATCAACTAACCCTGGAGGAGCAAATAAGTTCTTCATGTGGTATATAACATCAGAATACCATTCATTGTGTCCTAGTTCAAGAGTAGTGGCATATACTTGTTCTGCTTCACCCACTTGAAAATCCCTAGCATTCTCCTTTGTCAACATTTCAGCGAAACCTTGACATTGATAATTTTCTTGGGTTGGATACCAAGGTCATATTCTTGAATCTTAGAGACCCATTTTCCCCTTGATCTCAAGCATCATTTTGATTTAAGACATCCTTCACTGTTGGATAAGGGACATAAGCATGGATCTTGTTGTACCCCACATATACTCGAAAATGTTTTGAGGGACTTGACTAGAGCATAAGTTTGCTTTTCAGTGATAGTGTATCTAACTTCGCATCTCGCAAAGACTTGCTCATAAATGCTATTGGTTTCTCGTTTCCTTCATTATCTTTTTGCCCCAAGACACCAACAAAAGGATAAAAGTAAATAATAAAATCTTTGGAGTAATCAAGACCAAATAAGACTGGGGTCTATGTTATTGTTTGTTTAATATCTTCAAAGGACTTGGTCCTTTTGTCATCCCATGTGTATGCAACATCTTTCTTTTACAAGGCATGCGTGGGTTTGACTATTTCAACAAAGTTCGAAATGAATCTTCTCATGAAATTAATTTTGCCAAAGAATGATCTCAAAGCTTTCTTGTCTTTAGGTGGCATGATATTTTTGATGGACTCTATTCTTTCCGGGTCAATGCTAATTCCTCCTTTTGAAACAATGTGGCCTAGTAACTTGCCTTGATCAATACCAAAAATTGACTTCTTAGGATTCAAGGATATAACATACTTTTGGTATCATTCAAAAACCTTCCTAAGATGTTTTCGATGGTCTTGCCTTTCTTTGGAAGCTATGATCAAATCATCTTGAAATATGTCCATTATCTTATTGATAAGTTCTCTAAAAGCAAAATCCACTGTCCTATGAAAAGTAGAACCCGCACTTAATAATCCAAAAGGAATTTTCAAATACTTGTAGTTTCCCCATGGGGTTGTGAAGGAAATTTTCAATTGATCTTCTTTCACTATTAACTAGTTGTACCTTGAAAATCCATCATGCATAGACATGATTTTGGAGCTGACCATTTGTTGTAATAAGTTTTCTGTGTTCGGCAAGGGATATTTGTCTTTAAGGCATGGCCAATTTAGGTCTCCGAAGTCAACTCACATTCTAATATTTCTGTTCTTCTTTCAGGTAAACACATGGTTAAATATCCATGAGGAATTTCTTATGGGGGCATAGATTTTGGCATTCAACATCTTTTGAAGCTCGTATTTAGCTATTGAGGCTAAATTAGGGTTTATATTTGGCAATTTTTGTCTCATAGGCTCAACCCCTTCTTCAAGAGTGATAGTATGGTGGACGACTTCTTTATTATAGGCTTTCAAGTCATGCTATGACCAAGCAAAAACATCCTTAAATTCCCTAAGGTGTTTTTCTAGCTCAATCCTTTTTGTCTCTAACATGCCCTTGCCCATTTTAATCATTTGGGGAGTTAAATTAGTAGTAGTACTACGGTTGATTTCAACAACATTAGGTGATCCTTCCATGCTTTTGTTGTCCTTACTTTGATCATCCCAGTGAAAAGACCGCTCCATAGAGAGCTCCCTTTCAATGGTTTCTTGGCTTTCTTCCTTGTTGTTTTGACTACTTGAGTTGTTTTGGAGGAAACCAACTCCATGAGTATCATCTTCAAATACTAGCCATTTGTCTTGGTTATTAGGTATTGTGGGTCTAAAAATGGCCTCAATTGTAAAATCTCCCAACTTAATGGTGTCCTCACTCGATGATTACAATGTTGAGGGAACAACTGTAAGGGAATCAACTAGGGAACTCTCCTCTGATGGGATAGCTTCAATGGCAAATGTTTCAAAACCTTCTATTGTATGTAATATGTGATTTTTGTACCTTTTGAGCTTTTCATTTTTTGGCACTAAACACTGCCTTAACCTGGGATATAATCATATTAGAATCACCTATGACCATTAAGTGTTGTATCCCTTTGTTGAGGGCCATGTCTAGACCCAAAGCTAGGGCTTCATACTTGGCTATGTTATTTGTGTAGTCAAACATTAAATTGTAAGAAAACAATGTGTCTTGCAGGGTGATATAAAAAAATGCCTGCCCTAGAGCCAGACTTTGAACATGCCCCATCTAAATACTCCATCTACTTCTGGTTCAAGGGCGATAACCTTTGAGAAATCCTCTATTCCCCACAACCACTATCGTATTCTATATCTTCATGCGTGGCTGCGCAAAGTTGTTCAATTAAAGGCCGAGTAGAAGGTCTCCTAAATATAAGAGCATAAGAATTTTCTCCCATGGGAACTTTAATGTGGGGGCATATCCAGTTGAATGGTTTCTCCAAAGGAAGAGGTCCATTTCCTAGACAATAACATTCACAAATCTTCAGGAATATTAATAATGATTACATCCGTGACGATTTTCCGTTCAGGATATCCTTGCAAGTTGACAGACCAATTCTTAATGATCAAAGACACTTCTTTGGCCTTAGAATCAATTCTTCACACATTCCTATATTCCCTTGAAATTTCCAGCGTTTCTTGCGTCATGATTGGCATTATATTAGTTGATGCTCTTGAATCAAGCATGCAATCATGGAGGAGGAAACCATTTATCTCAAGGGTTGTAAAGAACGGGGGATGTCCTCCATCAAATTGTCGTGCATACACAACAATAGGTGGATATATGCTACCTGTATTGACTTCATCTGTTTTGTTGGGGGACACCGTCTTCTCAATTTGTTCTTCCTCTATCCTGTTGACTCTTGCCATCATAATGTTGTAGTTTTTCAATACCACAAACATCCAGTTTTCAAAAGTGTTTATAGCACTTTCGATGAAATCAGTGGTGGACACTAAAGCTTTCTTGGGTTCTATTTGAGCTTGTCAAGCTGTTTTAGGCTTCTTGTCCCTAGGGAGGTAGGCAATTTACCCAACTAATGCTTGGAGGTAGGTTGAGAGTATCAATTTATCAGGGGGTTTCAAGTTCTCAGGTATCATAGCAATTGAGTTATTGAACCTTTGGTTGAATTCTCGAATATTTTCAAGGTCACTACTATTTACTAGAAGGAAATCTTTATATAACTCGACAATATCCTATTATTCAATCCATTTGGATAGAAAGGCCTTGGCAAAATCAATCCAAGAGCTTTTAGATTTCTTGGGAAGGGACATGAACCATTACTTGGCATAATCTTTTAAGGATAGTGTGAACACAGTCATGATTACATATTCCTCTGTTTCTCTGCTTAGATGAGAAGAACATGCTATCTCGAAATCCCTCAGATGTTTTTTAGGATTCTCTAATTTTTTTGCCATGGAAGAGTGGTAATCACTTATGATCCTTTGGTGAAGGTAGGGGATAGCCTAGTATTCCTTCAAAGTTAAGAGGAGCCATGGGGCAATGGATCCAAGGTTGGACCCTTTTCATCATGTTTAATTTATCTAGGAAAGGAATACCATGGGAATCACTTGTCCTTCTTTGATAGGTTAGGAGTATTTTAGGACCCTCTTCCCCCATGATTGTGTGATGATGGAGTTGTCGGAAGATAATTTATATTATTATTTTATATATTCTCTTCATAAGAAAGTGAAGCTCAATCTTCAATAACGAGGAGGTTGACTCAAATCTCCCTCGACAACGATGCCATAAAATGTTGCCTCAAAATCTAGGAGGTCTTGTGAGAGGCCTCACAAGACAAGGGCTAGACCAAGATACAACAATGAGGTGGAGGCCATTGTCACCTTAGCACTTCATCCCCTTGCTCTTTACTGGAGTTTCACTATAAGGGAGGTTTCCTGATATAAGTCACCTAATAGATATTCTAAGGCAATAGCTCAAAGGTGACAAATTTAATAGGTTTAGGTGGGGCACTTAGTCTAAGAACAAAGGCTCAATCCAATGAAATAAATAATAGTGTTTGCTCCAAGGAACCTAGCACGAGTACTTATAGGCTAGGGTTGCAGTAATGTGCTATGAAAGTGGAACACATAGGCATATAAGACCAAAAAGAAAGCTTGGAAGATAGGTATGATTAACAAGAAGGAGCCACAATTCTTCAACAAGCGCTAAGTTGACGTTTTAATGCTAGATTAGGGTTTCCTAGGGTGAAATTGCTTAGGGTTTGTAACGTCAACCCTAGGGAAGCTATTTTAACCATGCAAAAGCAAGGATTTTTATGTAACAAGGTCCAACCTGCAAGAATAATGTCAAAACAAGGTAACACATCCACCCTAGTTGAATTTAGCCCTATGCCCTAGCGATAGCGACTTTCCTTAGCAATGAAATTGATTGAGAGAGGTTAAATAATGTAGTTGTAGTAGTGTTTGATCATCTATGTGGAATCCAGTGCCTATTGCTTGGGTGATGGAGCTTAAGGGAAAAATACTATGGATTTATCAAACCCTAGAAGCGAGTAAGAGGGGAAAACCCTAATTTTCCTCTTTCAAAACCCTATCTATCACTCAATAAAAGCAAGAGAAAAGCTCTCTAGGAGGTTCTCAAGGGATGTTCAAGATTCTTTAGTTAAAGCATACAACATTTCACCAAAATTTCATATAAAGATATTCATTTTAGACAATGAGCATAGAAACCCTAACAAAATATATTGCATGCAATAACCATAAAAGATATTCAACAACAAAAATACTCAAAAGATATCCATGAGCAATCCTTCATTATGCCAAAGTGACATCTCGACGACAAGGATCAGTGTCCAATACCAAAAATATCCACAAAGATCACATCTGCACAAAAATAACAAGCTATAGGAGCTAGTAAGAGGGACGAAATAGTCCACAAGTGATGATGACATGTAAGAGTGAGGTGACCTTTATTTATATGAGGTCTACCTTACCTAATTTTAGCTAACGAATGCCCTAAACAAGTTTGGTGAACATAATAATCCTTGGTTACAAGCCAACCCACTAGCTCAATGTGAAAATATGCTTAATGGACCCACTTGTGTGAGGCATTGGACTCTAAATGATGACTTCATACCCTTTTTGGGTTGCAAATGCCATGCCATGGTGAGATGAAAGTTGAAAGTGTCTCCAAGCATCATGATTATCCATTATTTGACGAGTAATCCTCAAATCCACCATCAAAGCAGCTCTAAAGGCCCCAATTCCAGTGAGGGTGGCCCCATGTCATCTTAATGGGTTTACAGTGGTCAACATACTGCTCCTCCTCTCCAGTGTTAAGCCTCCATCAAGTGCAACAAGCCCTCCTTAGTCATCCTAGAGATGACTATCCTCATTTAGGATCTGAATCGTGGCCTGCCCATCAGGGAGTGTGAAGGCCAACCTGAAGGCATGCAAGGTCGAGTGGTGGAATCATCAAGAGTTCTTGGTACTAGGCAAAAGAAGATCAATGTCTTGGGTTCTAGGGGTACTTTGGGATGTGTATCAGCTATTGAAGTCATCATATTGCCCAACTCTTTGATGTAAGTTGGTAATGCTGCATTTGCTAAGTCATCAACCTCTTTAAGAGGCCTGGGCACCTGTGGAGCGGGTGCTCTCAGGGGCTGTGCTTCTGTGTACCACTTGGAAAGACCAACTTAAACTCAAGTAAAATCAACTATTTATTAGAGACTAAGACCATATAATCATCTGAGTGGATTGAACTTGTATGTTAAAGGCATATTAATACTTCAAACTGGGATCACCTTCCATTATCTAACTAGACTATGTCTCATAAAGATGTTTCCTACCTTGTAGGGTTGGGTAATAGTCAAGCTTATTAGGTGCTTCTATCCCCCAAGGGAAGGTGACATTTCCAAAGTTAACCCTCCAATCAATAGGTGTTGGTGTAAATTGATGAACTAAGGTTGTCATTGATGTCAACCCAAGCAACAACCAATGGAGCCCCGCATTTAAGGACAAAAATGACATGGGATTTCTAGTCTCATGGGCTCAGGAGCATCATGGTTGGATACTCGTCATGCTGATTCCTCAGGGTTTGGGAAATATGCCCAGTGAAAAATAGTGCAGTCTCCTTGTGGTCAAAAACCACAAAAGAGTGATGATGTGGCAACATCATATTGGCTAGACAAATGGCACATTTCATAAGAAGAAAGAAGAGGTTAAAAATCTAATTTTTTGTGGGCAAATTTTTCAAGGAAAACGCCAAAAGAAAATTTAGTCTTGTAAATTTGCCATGATCCAAAAGTCAATTTATTTCAAATGTAAATGGTTCAAAATTCGGTGGGAATTTTTGGCTTAATTGAAATTTAAATTTTAAAGGATTTCCTTCCCTCATTCTAACGCTGATCCAAGTACAAGCAACTTCTGAAATCACTTGCGACCTGGTGTAGTCGAGAATATTTGAAGGAGTGGTCGAAGGTCTGGATTTGGTTTGGGTTTAATGCTTATTCTATTGCATGGGTATACACTGGGCCGTTTCACTGTTGCAGGTGGAAATCAGATTGTTTTGAAAGCATAATCTGCGGCCTCGTGAAGTTGGAACATAGCTCTATGACATTATGCCTTGGAAAAATACAGATATTCTTGTGGAACAATTTCCATCTCAAAAAGTCAAGCTAAATCTGACCTTGTTCCTAATTGTTTTTACCTTTCTTTCGGGCTGGGGCACGAACCCTAGTTGTAGTCTAGATTTCGTCTGGGCACCTCCTTTTGGCACTACCTTTTATCACACAGATTTCTGAAGCCTAATTTTATGACGTGTCTGAGCCTTTGAGATCGACCTGGTGCGAATCCTTAATTGACCTAAGTTTGTTTGGAAATGTGTATCTACGATTGCGATTACATATATCTGCGGCCCTAGTTGGCATATCTGTGGTCTGATGTTTATTCTTGAGCGGAAGGGTATACTCAAGTCATGGCACATAATTTCCTCCCCATTATATATTGGAAAATTGCTCTCAAGGACTTGATATCCTGCAATTGCTGTGGATCGAATCAAGGTATGTTGTAGACTTTGGAACGAATTTGATATCTAGCACAGTTCAAAAATCAATCTTGATATGCTCTTTTGATTGTGATAAATCACTGAAGTCTGAGGTGAAATCAATGACATATTGGTTTTTGAAACATTCTTGTGCCCAAGACAACAAAATGATTTGAATGCACTTGGCAAAACAAAGTTGGATGCAACTTTAACCAAGCATAGGGCAGTAAACTGACATATAAAATATATCCTTTGCTAGGTGTAGCATCATCAGGTTTGCATACTGTAGTAGAACTCATTTTTGTTTGGCTCCAAGATAGAATTTTTAGGACCTATGTAATCTATATGGATCTCTGAAGGAGTGTTTATTCATCACATTTAAGAGTAGTTCCATCGAGCAGAAAAAACAATGATCAGAGGCTAGCATCATTAAAGACATTTACAGGAAGGCAGTTGTTGAAACCATCATCTGAGCAGTGTCGTTTTGCAGTAAGGGTTTCAGTAAAGTCATCTTCAGCAATCAAGACAAGCTTCAGGACATAATAAGCTGCTAAATTATGGTATGTTCTATGCATAGAGCAGTGTACTTCTTTTTCATT
The DNA here is from genome assembly GCA_000404065.3 of Pinus taeda. Taxonomy (NCBI): domain Eukaryota; kingdom Viridiplantae; phylum Streptophyta; class Pinopsida; order Pinales; family Pinaceae; genus Pinus; species Pinus taeda. The sequence goes on from APFE031133109.1 coordinate 143,895, forward strand.
TTATTAGCCACAGATTAGCAATCACATATACATTAAGTAAAGTGTAGATATAACATTAAACGATCAACAGAAAACAAGCCAAGACAAGACACACAAGATGTGGCGGTTAGTCAGGGACAAACCCCAATGCAGGGAAACCCTTTGATCAAATATTCTTTTATTTTCAATAGTTCAGCAGAGAGAAATATTACAAAATCAGAATTCTGTAATTTTATATCAGCAGCAGCAAACCCTAGATCAGCGAAGTCAAACTTAGTCAAACAAGTTGAAATTGACCTCCAATATGTTTGGTCAATTTCCGGTCAACTATCCCTCGAATAACCTGAAGAAACAGTGCTTGAACAGCCTCAAAAACACAGTCAAACTGCTGTTGAATGAAGTCAACCTGCTGCCCAAAACTAGGGCAGTCAACGCTGGTCAAACCTGTGGACAGATTGCCTCGATTTTTGTGCCAAAATCTACAGCCTGCCTAGGAGAGGCAGCCACACCAAAACTGCACCCTTGATGAGTCAATGCTTGGTCTATGCAGGTCAAAGAGACCTTCAGCGACTTTTGTGTCCTCCTTTCAGCGTCCTCCTTGCCCTAATGCATCCTCCTTCTTCCCATGTGTGAGCTGCTCCTTGTATAACCCAAAGCCAAGGAGAGAGAGAAGAATGTGTGAGATGAGATGATGAGACAATGAATCAACCTCTCTTGTATTTATATGATTCACTGGGCATATTTACCACACGTTTAGTTGCTGGCTGACCTTGACAATTTGTCAAGTAAATACATATAAATTCATATCTCCATAAATACTTGTCGGAATCGGATGATTTTTTAGATCATTTCTACACCTCTCGACAAGAGGAATCTAGGAAAAATATCAGCTGCCATAAATGAAGTGAACCACATGTAGTTTGGCCCTAGTTTCCAATTTTAACATGAGCAGTGAAGACAGTTCGGGCATCAGGAACATTGTTTATTAATGCAATGGTCAAAAATCTTTATTTTGTGAACTAAAAAAGAATGACTAATTGAGTTAATTAAGAAAAATGGTTAAGGTAATTAATAAATAAAAATTGATATATTAATTACTTTAAGGAGATATGGTCAAAGTGAGTTAGAAATAATTACTAAATAATGATTTAATAATTAAGTATCATATGAGGAATGTGTGATGATTAATAAAAAACTAAATAATGATCTATTTAATTATTTTTGGGTAATGTGGCTAGAAATAATTAAGAAATAGTGATTTAATAATTATTTCAATGGAATAATAAATAAAATATTGATTTGTTTAATTATTCCTATGGGTTTTTGGATTATTTTCAGAAATAATTTAGCAATTTTTTTCTCTAAATTATTTCCTTAGGTGAAAGTGGGTTTTAATATGTAAAAACCCATACTACATGGTGTATTTCGATCATCCTATTGGAAAATGTTTGGGTGATCACTTTTTAGGTAATAACAAATATTTTAGCACCTATTCGTGCTTCATGAGGTAGTTTCAAGGTTACCATTATCTTGGATAGATGGAGAGATGCTATACATAGGCCATTGATCAATATCATTACCACTTTACCAAAAGGAGCAATGTTTTTGAAGGCCAAAAACTATTCATTGGAGACAAAGGATGCTCAAATGACTGCTAATATTTTAATCAAGGCTATTGAGTAAATAGGGCTTGTTAAGGTTGTGCAAGTTACCACAGATAATGCATTAGTTTGCAAAGTTGTTGTTGAGAGTAGGCATGATCATATATTTTGGACTGCGATACTTCAATTACGATCTTAGAAAAGATTGTCAATAAAGGTCCACCAATTAGGGAACTCACAAGGCAAACAAGTGACATAATCTAATTCATCACAAACCACCACTATTCTCAAGAAATACCTTGAGAATACTCAATATGAGAGTTGTTGAGACAAAAAATGCTTCAAACTTCATCATGTTGCACTGCATTGTTGAGGTTAAACAACAATTGGTTTTTATTTATGGCGGCAAGCCTTTCTTGGGAGATGTTTATGACAACATGGATATCATAGTTTATAAAACTGTGGGAATAATTTCATACAACTTTTATTTGTTGACCATCATTTTATTAATTCCATGGATAAAATCATTGTTGAGAGGTGAACCCAGATCAACTCTCGATTGCATACTTCAGTACATGGCTTGAACCAAATATTTTATGATGAAGTTTTCATTGCTCAAAGTAATGGGAAGAGGAAGGCACCACATAAGGGTAGGGAGGGTAGCAAATGTAGTTAAAAGAACCCTTATGAGAATATTTCCAAGTCATCTACATAGGGAGGTAAAGGAATAATTTGCTAGTTTTCAAGTTTTGATGATTATTCAAACAGATCGACTTTGCACAAGAGGAGTGTTATTTGCTTAGTTGTACTTAGTGGAATAAGGAGGACTCCATTGCCCAATGGACAAGGCCCCTGACAAATTTCAAATTCAGAAGTGTAGTAGGGCAATTCTGCACCTTCTTCTCTCTCAATTCTTCTATCTTCTTCTCTCATTTTTGTCTATGCAAATTCCTTACCCCCATGGGGAAGTTGTAAACAATGTCACTAGGATGATGAACTTATGTAAAAGGCTTAAACCCTTGGGGTCTAGTTACTAAGGAAGTTGCTCCAAAGTGTTTTTTCCACTTAATTAATTATTTTTGTTTTTTAGCAATAAATAATTGAGTTTTTTCATTCATATCCTCCAAAGCTGTAGTGTGCCTTAATAATTGGGTCTTGAGTGGTTTTCTAAGTCTAGGGTCAATGTATATTACCATGCAAGGCATTATCTTGAGTCTCACGGAAATGCATTAGGTTTTTATAGGAATTTTGAATAATTAAAAATTTCCCGCAGAGTGAGAGCTTTTAATAAATTTTATGTAGCAAATAAAAAAGTAGTACTAGGAAGACTCATATGGCATGTGGGTAATTGATTTTCATGCTAAGTGCACCAACATTACCCTACTACCAACTTTGGGGTGGAAAATATTAATTTTACCTCATGAAAAATGACTTGTTCTAAAAAAAGTGTGAATAAGACAAAAAATTCAGAATTAAATAAATTGGGAACATGCTAGAAACATGTCCCCCAGTCAACTAAGGGTCACAAACACTTGGAGTGAAGTGACTAAGCAAAAGGAGGCAGTTATGACAAGTCAAGAGATGGAGTTAAGAGGCCAAGTCAATGCCCACGAGTTGGCTTCCCTTGAGGTCGAGTTTACTGCCAGCAATGGACGAGTTGTCTCTTTGATTAAATGAGCCGAGTTAGTACTTGAGTTGGGGGCCAAGTTGGCACTCTAGTGAGTGCGAGTTGACTAAGAGCAAAAGGAGATTACTCCCCCTTCATTCCACTTGGCTGCCCACTCCCTCATACGCAAACCACACTTGGAGCGTACGCTGCCCCTTGATGAGATATGTTGCCACACTTGGAGAGCTTGAGTTACCTTGGGATTGTCATCTATTGCCACTTGGGGGATTCACGACTCTCTTGGGATCATCAATTTCTTGAGATTTCCACTCCTTTCTCTTCTATAAATTGGAGTTTCTCCTCCATTGTTAGCTAGTATGAAAGCTTGAGTTCTTGGGGAAGTGTTGCTATTTTGTAATTGTTCCATCATTGTTTAATAAAAGAAGGCTTTGGAGGCTTATGGTGTTGTGATTTGCATGACTTGCTTGGAGCTTTTCTTGAGGTAATTTTGTATCATTTTAATTTCATTGTTTTGAGTTTGTATCCTAGGCCTTAATAGGGATGTTGTTGTCCAAAGGAGAAGACGAACAATTGTTTGTTTGTCTTCTTGTTAGTTTGTATTATTGAATTGAATATTACATGTGTTTCTCGGTTGAATAACATGTTTACTTATTTTCATTGTGCAAGCTACAACTATGACTACTTATTTCTTGGTAAGATCATAAGGTTTTACTGGTCCCTCTAGCTTGGAGATTGGGGACTTCCTCAGTTGGAGCATCCAAGTTCAGTCACAAACGAAGAATTATTCCCACTTAGCATCAAAGTGCCTCCAAGTGCCTTGAAAGGCCACAAAACTCTCTCTTCTTTCCTCATCAAAGTTCTAAAAATTTCCTCAATATTTTTTGGTTAAATTCCTAAAAGTTTCATTGATAAATCTAGCATTTGAAGGCATCATTTTACTGCTGTCCTAACAGCAGTAAAATTGACCAAGAGAGGTTGTGTTAGATTAGGAACTTGTACATTTTTACTTAGTATTTTTTTTTGGGTTTTTGTTCTAACAAAAATTTATTGTTCCAAATTGATTTTAGATGTTTCTTACCATACTTCTATTTATTCCCCTAAAAGATATAGCTCAGGTAAGGTCATCCCTATCGTTTCTTATCCCGCCAGTCAGGCTTCTGCCTTTCATATTTAAGACGTAGCTTATTAAACATGTAGCCAATTCGCTTGTGATTGATAAAGGGTACAGGGGCCTTATCTAAGCCAAGCCCCCATTTCAACTTGACGGCTCCTATGGACGTATTTGTTAGCTTTGCCAAATGCTGAAGGCAAGCATTTATCATTTTCCTTTTGAGCAACTCCTTCCCCTCTTTTTATCGGGAAAGCGACATCACTCCTTCATTTTTAGAGCATTGTTACACCTATAGTAGAAGGCGAGATAACTTATTAATTTGGTATTATAAATAGAGATTACACGTTTTTCTTCATCCTTTTGAGCCCCTTTTTCTATAATAGGATGGATCAAGAGTTTCCGATCATATTATATTCGATCTTAATTTTTTCTCAATTCTGGCCAACGGAGCAAAGAGAGCCAAAGTTCCCACATAGCGAGTCTTTGTCAGAGTTCCTAAGAAAAAGAAATGATTCTCTGCACAATTTGATGGAGATGGAAAGGTCCAACTTAAGATCAACAACAAAATAACACATCTTATTTAATAAAAATTGAGAGTTCACCAACTTTGTTCCACAAACCCCAATAAGCAAGTCATCAACATAACGAACGTAATGAATATCTGCATATCCTGACAGAAAACAATACATTTAAACATCAAATTGGTGAATACACAAATTCTTTAGAATTGGAGATAGAGAGCTGCTCTGGGGGATTCCCTTATCAGTTCCTGCATAATTCTTTCTTGCCTTGTCTGGTATACCTGTTTTGATGAAGGCAGATATTTAGATTTAGTAGGTGGGAATCATCAATGAAGGAACCCATTAATTCTAATAATTGTTTGTGAGGAATATGGTCAAAGCATCTGACTACATTAGTGGAAATGAAGTATCAGATATTTTGCCAGCTCTCTATCTGAAAGTAACATGTTCCGGTTCCTCGACCTTTCCTGAATCCATGTGAGCAATCCAGAAATACCGATTCAAACATTTCACATAAAATAGTAGCTATGGCATCCATGACTATCACGTCTTGAGGATGTGGTATTGTGATAGGTCATAATTTGCATGGTTTGCGGGGTTTGGGTATAAATATCCTATACAAGCGAAGTAACTTGAAAGAGGAATCTTTTAGAGATGCTATGATTTGGTCACATTGTGTTTGGTCATTCTGATACATATCCCCTTTGCTCTCCTTGTTATGAATGTGATATAAAGAATGAATTCTTGTTAGAATTAGGGGGAATGTCTGTATAAATTTGCCATGTCCAGGGGATTGAGGGAAAGAAGAATAAAGCCAACGATTACTTCTAGTAAAAAAGACTATAGAACCAATCAAAGATGCTACGAAAACAAAACCAATAACAATGCCAAGAAACAAGAACCCTTGAATTGGGGAGTTAAACTCCCCATTTGTATGTATGTATGCATATTGTATTTCATCAGAGATGCTTGGGATCGAACCAAGTGGACTTAGCTAAAGAACGCTAAGAGAGACCAACTCTTGACCATCTCTCAAAGGAAGGGAAGGGACACATAGGAAAGGAGGAGAAGTAGCCTACTTACTTACTCATTTATATGGGTTGGGAAGCATCTTCGCTGATAGGGACATTATACATTAGGAAAGTTACATGTATACCTCTACAAGACCTATCTCAGGTAGGTGACATTCTATAAGAAGGTATAGGTTGAAATAGTTTAGTCTAGTAGGGTCCGTTCTTGGGCAAGGCATATAGGTAGTGTATAGTCTAAGTAGTCATTGGTAGTTTTTGGGGAAGGTGAACAGGAAGGTGAAAGGGAAGGTGAAAGGGAAGAGCAATGAAGGGATTCGATCTAGTCGCAGGTTCCTCTACAACTAGCTTGTTACGGAGTGGAAGTACGCATACTCGAACTACGAGACTCAGTTTGGCTGTGTGTAACTAATCATCACTTCCCTTTTATATTGTGGTTCGACTGGCTGAGACCAGTCTACGTCAATTCAGGAGCTACTCAGTCCCGAAGGGGTTTGTGACCCAACACGTTCGTAGGCGGCTCCATGCGAAGCACTGTTAAAGCAGTGGAGGTCTTGAAGACTAGAGCGGAAGCATCATCCATCTCGCCATACTTGCACACAATCTTTAAATTAGACCTTATCAGTCAAGATACTTCCAAATCTTGTGCCGATAACTACTGTCCCCCTACCCTCTACGGGTGCCTTCAATAGTAGTACTAGAAGTACTAGAGGTCAGATCAATGTACATACGAGTGAGGGTACAGTGAATCCAACTTAGGGTACAATGGGTGGTAGGGTTAGGGTCTGGTGCAAAAGGATAGGCCTCCACAGAAGGGGTGTTAGTTATGATCGTCCAATTGAGTGTAGAATTCATACCATTGGGTAGGTAGTTAGGAGCGTCAACCTTGGCTTTACGATCATCGGTGGCTGGATTAAAGTAGGGTGGATAGATTGCTTAGAGAAGTGGCATGTGGTGGTGTTTGATGCCGCCGTTGATGAATGAGGGTTGACCTCGTAGCTATGTTGCAGGAAACGCCAAAATTAGTGGTGTAACAGTACCGAGGACAGGCCAAAACGCCACCGACCGTATCGTACGACGTTTCACAATTTTGAAACGCTAGACGGTATGGCCGATGACTTTTCGGCAGAGTTTCAACGACCAAAAGAAAAATATAATTTTTTGGGATTTTTTTGGCCATGTCAAGGAATGGAAAGAGGGTGTAGGCCCCATCTAACACCAAAACACACTTATAAACTAATTTTTATGTGGTGGTTAGCTAAATTTAATACAAAAATTTACAAATGGAATTCTTTAGAAGATAAGCAAAATAGAATTCGATAGAAACCCTATGAGCCTCTTCTTTTCTTTTAAAAGGCACTTCATTCACTCATTTCGCACACATTGTTTTGCAAGAAGAGCTTCCTATAGTAGTAGCAAGGAGTTTATTTGTGTTTTGGAGCGCGGGCAGTAAGAGGAAGGGCATTGATAGCAAGAGGAATAGCATGGGCAACAATTAGTTGGGTGAGTTTTTCATTTCCTAATTTGCATCATTCATGGTTTCTCAAAGTAGTGTTTTAAGGGCCCCTGAAGTGGGTGAGTTTTTCATTTTGTATTATTGTAATTTTGAAGCAATCATGGCTTCTCTAAGTTGTGTTTCAACTGCCCCTAAATCCACTCAACCAAGCTGGCAGCAAGAATATTGTCCTCTATGGAAGTATGTTACCAAAGTGAAGTAGATGGGTTCCTGTGGTACATGGGAATGGAAGTACAATTTATGCAAAAATGAAAAGACCTTCAAGGCTCTTACATAAGAGTGAAGGCTCACATTTTTGCATCAAGAGATAAAGGGTATTGATGTGTGTGCACATACCAAAAATTACGAGGTGAGGGCTAAATTCAAGAAAGAGAACGATGATGCTCAAATGTTGAAGGATCATAGAAGCAAAATTGGCATGGGAACTACTAATCCTCGCATGTCTCATAGCGTTGAGCCAAGCATTGTTCAAGAAGCAAGAAAGAGGAGGGCATTAGAAGTAGAAGCAGAGTTATCAAAGCCACCAACTCTAATTCAAGACAACAGATTGTTGAAAATGTTCGATAGTCAAGGGAGAGAAGAAGCTGACGCAAGAGTGGCAAGGGCCATCTTTGCTTATGGCATCCCCTTTAATGTGGTTCAATCCCCATATTGGCAAGATTTCGTGAGAGCGATTAACAAAGCTCCTCAAGGTTACAAGGGCCCAAACTATGAAAAACTCAGAACAATTTTGCTGAAGAAAGAGAGGCAACTTCTTAATGATGTTCTGAAACCAATTCGTAGCTCATGGGGTAGTACAAGAGTTTCTATTATCTCAAATGGCTGGACTGATACAAGATGCATGCTTTTGATTAATGTCATTGCATCATCACCAAAAGGAGCCATGTTCATCAAAGCAGAAGATTATTTAGGTGAGATAAAGCATAGTAAGTGCTTATTGATATTTTAATTTTTGCTATTGAACAATTAGTGTCATAAAATGTGGTGCAAGTTATCACAGATAATGCACCTGTTTGCAACGCTGCAGGCTTGATTGTTGAGAGTAGATACAACCACATATTTTGGACTCCTTGCATTGTCCACAATTTGAATATGATTTTAGAAGAGATTGAGGCAAAAGCATAATGGATTAAGGAGGTCAGAGGGTAGGCTAGGGAGATTATAAAATTCATCACCAATATCAAGCAATATATTGAGAATACTCCAAATTGGAGTTGTTGAAAGTTGGTGAGATACGGTATGCCTCAAACTTCATCATATTGCATCGCCTCGTTGATGTTAAAAATAACTTAATGAGTATGGTGGTGGGTCCAACTTGGGCTGAGTGGAGACAGACAAATTCAAAGAAGGGAAGTATGGTGAGGAGGGTGTTGGTTAATGAAGATTGGTGGAGCAAGATTGATTTCTTGTTAAGGTTCATATCACTTGCATTTGATCTTCTTCGAGCTACAGACACAAAGAAACCTTTCCTAGGAGAGGTTTATGATGGCATGGATACCATGGTTGAAAAAACTGTGGAAATTATTACACAAGAGGCTCCCACTCTTCTTTTTGGGGATTTTTATTTTGCTGAACAAGTGAGGTCCATTATTGTTAGCAGATGGAATTACTTCAACACTCCATTGCACACTTTGGCACATGTGCTGAATCCAAAATTTTATGATGAAGAATTCATTGCTGAAAGCAATGGGAAGAGGAAGGCTCCACATAAGGACAAGGAGGTGGCCAATAGAGTGAAGAAAGCCTTTCAGAGGATATTTCTAGCTTCTTTCTAAACCGATGTAAGGCAATAATTTCCCTGTTTTGCTGCTGGATTAGAGGATTTTGCAAGCATATCAGCTTTGGATGAGAGGAGGACTATAGGCCCATTTAAGTGGTGGACTTGTCATGGGGCAAGTTGTGTTCATTTGCAAAGTCCTGCCACTCGTATTCTATCACAAGTGGCAAGCTTTTCATCAACAGAACAAAATTGGAGCATCTACAGTTTCATTCATAGTGTGAAGTGCAACAGGTTGGGATCGTAGAAGGTAGAGGACCTTGTATATGTGCATTCAAACCTACGCCTTGTGTCTAGTAGGGGCGAAGAATATACAAGTGGACCTCATAAAGAATGGGATGTGGATGCAGAATGTCCAGATTTAGAGCTCTCTCTTTCTGCTCTTGATATTTGTACCAGTGGTGATGCAAGTGCAACTGGAAGCACTAGTAGTGTTGCCTCTTCTGTTGAACAAGCATCTTGTTCTATTTTTACTAATGAGGATGAGGAGTTTTAGTAGTAATGATATGTTAATGTAGCCATGATTGTCTTTAGTTCATGGCTTATTTCAGTTTTATCACATATAGCCTCACATATAAAGGCTGATTTTGGAGACTTGGATGTAAAGCCTCATCTATAAAGGTTAATTTTCGATATTTGCATCATGCAATCATTTGTTGGAGTTAATATAAATTTGGATTTCCTTCTAAGATGTCATTTATACGTCTCATTCTTTCTTTACTTGCAAAATAATGTGTTATATATATATATATATATATATGACGTTTCGATTGCGTTTCCATTTTTCGAGGGTCGTGTTTCAGGCTGTCCTCGTTTCAGAAACTTCTAGACTTTTTGGTGTTTTGTGCAACTTAGCCTCATAGTCTATCTTGCTCGCTTTGTGCGACATAGTAAGATGGGGTGCGAGGGGCTTTTGGCATCCTTTGCCCCTTTCGCTCTCTGGTTGAAGGGGATATGATTCGGGCCAGATGGAGGATATAATGATTAGTTTCACGCAATGTATAGATCACCATTATATGTCTCCACTTGACCAGTGAGGCAACCCCCACCAACCAAATTTTCTCCATGTATCCCTATCATAGAGTAGCTGCGGCAATTCGTATCGCCGTTCGAGCTTATCTTCTCACCCGTTTCAGAAGCATGGTTTGGATCCTAAGGACCCTAACCAGTTTTGGTGACCAACTTAGTGGCTTGGTTAAGCAATTGGGGAAGCACCATTTCTTTACAACTTTTGCACCCACTTATGTCACGTGGAAGAAGCGACCTATTCCGATGTCGAAGCCATTAAGATTTCCATGCATCGTGGAAAATGGAGAATTCTCCTCCGTAAAACCTAATTATGAATTATATATGTAATTATGCATTTCTTCCAGTCATGAATGCGATATTTGTAATACCAGATTCGATGTGAGTAAGTAGTCATTTGAAGAGATTTCATGCTGCTATTATATATGTAATTATGCATTTAGATTCTTTTTTTTGAATGCATATATATAATATGTATTAGGCATTCTTGAATTATAGCAAAAATTACACCAGGAAAATGCAATATATTATATATGTAATTACGCTTTAGCATCGTATGGGATCTCTAATAATAAAGCGCAAAAATAGGGCATGGTGGAAGAACTCTCTCCAACCTAACAATCAATCACAATGACTTGTTTCTCAAGTACGATTATCTATTTGGGTTGATGCCCAATTGGTACACCCCCCTAGATTTGTTTCCCACTCAAAACCCTCCACACCCACTCTACCTACCCTACCAGTTTCAAGATCTATAGCCCTATCCTATCCTCCACTAGTTGAAAGAGCTACTATAAGCTTGTTTCCGAGCTCTTACCTTTTGGAACACCTGGATTTGTTTGCTGTTTTTTAGCAGGCTTGTGATTTTACAAGGGAATGTATTGCCAAAATTTGGTCAATTTGAAGGATTCAACCACCTGGAAGGAACCTCATATTGTAACCTTTGTAAAAGCAACAATTATACCATTTTTGTAACCTTGGAACCATCTTTTTTCTCCCTTTATTCATAATGGATACCACCACTCATCAAAACATTGTAATCTCTTGAGAGCAGGGATGGTGTCCTAGGCATCCCCCCTACCCAGTGGGGGCCTCTTGCGTTATGTCTTATCTTTTGTGGTTTGCTTTCATTGGGTTAAAATTTACTTAACAATACAAAACCTTAGCGTAGGTTTCAATTTCATATATTAGATTTCATTTGATGTTATTAGATTACATTTCAATTTTTGCAAAGCAACGAACCCCATCAGGCTCTATCATGCTCTTTTCCATTGAAGGCCTAGCTTAATCATTGTGCGTGACCATAAAGAGGATGTTGGTGACTTAGTTTAGTTAGGGAAAACCAATTTTATCATTTATTGTGAGATTGGGGGAAGTTAAAGTTTGACATGTGAAATTAGGCTAGGATCTAGATTCGCCTAGCGTTGGATATTTGACAACTGGTCGACTTGTGAAATTAGGGAAGTCACTAAAGCTAGCTTCCTCCCATTGGATCTCCTTACGACCTTCTAAAACCCATTCAAAGGATAAAGGTAGAAGGGGAAACACACATTTACTAATTAATCACATGGATCACCACATATCCGCCACACTTCACTAATTAATCTAAATCCAAGTGAAAATTAATTTAATAAAATTTACCAGGAACATTCCACAACATTTCCTACAACATTCAACACTTGGTTATTATTTCATTGCCGTATTTATTTTCAAGGAACATTTACTTTTTGGCATTTCATTTCCAAGTATAAGCATTTACTTTCAAGCAATAGTCACAATATTTACTTTGGGCACATTATTTACAAGCATCAAAAATCTACTTTTGGCACTAGACTTTTGCTATTCATTTCTATCAATTGTTATTTTCTCTATTGTTTATTGATGGTGAATGTGATTATTTGCTTTTATATCTTTCATATGCTGTGAGCTATATATTGATGGTGAATGTATCCTTTAGTAACTTAAATAACTCCTAGGTTAATATTTCTTATTTGCTATAGCTTTAATCAAGTCTTAGTTATCTTTTAGGGACTACCCCCCTGAGCTTCGTTAGGAGTTAGCTTAGACGGAGTGAGCTTCGTTAGGAGTTAGCTTAGACTTACCCCCAAGGCCACGCTAGGTTGATTAAAGATTTTCTCGATGTTAACTTAGGTGTGGATTAGGTGGCAACAAGGAGCACCATGAATTTAGTTAGATGGTCGATTTGTCTTGCAACAAATGGTGTACATTTGCAAACCCTCACCATTCATATTCTTTCACAACTAGCAAGATCTTCATCCATAGGAAGGAATTTGAGCACCTAAGGTTTTCTTCATTCTGTGAAGCACAATAGGTTGGGTTCATAAAAGGTTGAGGATCTTGTTTATGTGCATTTCAACCTTTGGCCTTGTATTTGATGGTCTAAAATATAGCAAGGTGTCTTTTAAAGATTGGATTATGAACCCATAATCTTGTAAGTTGGAAATATCTCTTGTTGCACTATATGTTGAGGAATCTTGAAGTGGAATTGGAAATATTTTGTCCAATCAATATTTTATCATTGAACATGCATCTTGTTTTGGACATCTCTTGATGCACTAAATCTTTAGGAACTTATAAATGGAATTGGAAATACTTCTTCCACTTTATATTCCATTGTTGAATGTTCATCTTGTTCTAATTTTCATGATGAAGATGAAGATGAGGATGATGACTATTAGGCTTTATCGGCTTGGCTCATATTGTATCTCTATGTTTGTTACATGTAGCATTGTAGCCTCATATAAAGGGTGATTTTTGATATATAGCCTCATTTATAAAGGTTGTTTTTGGATATTACTGCTTACATTACATACTTAGTTATGAGAAATAATATAGAGGTGGGTTTGCTAGTAAATTGTGATGTGTTTCTTTTTGTTTATGTTTTCCATTTACATGTGCCCATTCATTTATATGTAATGCTTTCCTTCAAAGTTTCAATATAATCTACTATTTATCAAATAACACACAAACACACACACACACATGTATATCATATTTCCTTGTCTCCAAAATTTTGATGGGTCATATTTTTAACATGTTTTTGTTTTGGAAATTAATACCAATTTCCTTGTGTCATGTGACCTAGGTATGGATTGATCATAATAGATGGAAATATGGGACTATTGAAGTAGAACTTTTAAGCTTTTAGAAGATTTTGTGATAACTATGATGCACAATAATTGCATGTTTTTGGGTTGAAACATTTAAGAGCGTTGAAGAACATTGAGTAACGAGGATGCAATTTTTATTTTTTGGTTCAATAATTTCTAGTTACTATTTCTATGCATTAAACCAAAAATCAAACGATTATCAAAATTGTGAATTTTATCCATACGAATTGTGAATGGGTGGTATGTGAGTGAGAGGTACAATAATCTATAATTAATTTCAAAAGCCTCTGTTGGTAGAGATCTAAGTCACCTGACATGGGGATTCGTAGGATTCGGGATTCGTGGTGTCGGATTCAGACACGTTGACCCCCCGGAACAGGACACGGAGGATTCGTTATATATTATTTTATTAAATATATATATATACCGGACACAGAGGATTCGTTATATACTATTATATATATATATATATATAATATATATATATTAAAAATTAGATATTTCTTACACAAATTTTAATTAATGATACAAATTTATTGATTTCAAACCTAGTGCTTCATCCATAGCTTGCCTAGTACATACAAAATTCAAATACATGTCAGTGGTACTGGTCGCATAAATCATGATTCATAATTCATAACTCAATGACAACTTACAACTACAATATAGTAAGATAAACACACTGACAATTGTAGTTTTCTCATTAAGTCATCAAATCAAAATGTGTTACATAGGTAGTGTTGGTGAAATGCCAATGGCAAATAGAAATAGAAAATATAAAACAACTACAGGTATACAAGCTCAAGGCATAAATTAACATCATCAATGTCCTCATCATCATGGTCCCCACTGCTCTCCTCTGCATCCTCCTCCTCCCCTGTATCCATAGTCGCCTCTGCATCTGCTGGTGTGGAGGATGACCCCTCTAAGTCATCAAATCTAACAGGCTCTAGCACTGGATCATTGAGATCCATGTTGGCCAATGCCAACTCAACACTGGTGTCCAGACCCATATCATCAGGAAAGACATCTCACATCTTTGTCTTTCCCCTCAACCACTCTTCCCTCTGCCTGTAAATAAGATGAAGGTTGGTGTGCACATACACCATTGTCTCTGCCCTGGACTGCTCAAGCCTACTCTTCTTCGCACTATACAAATTCCCATATGTGATCCAATTCCTCTCGCAACAAGAGGATGAAGTCACTTGAGAGAGGAGCCTCATGGCTAACTTCTGAAGAGGAGGGCTTGTTGCCCCATGATTTGCCCACCAAGAATAGGGCTTCTTAGCCCCCCTGTCTCTAATCACATCATAACCTCCAAATCGACCACTGCTAGTGAAAAACTCTGCAAAGACATCCTCCACCTCAACAAGCAATGCACTATCCTGAAAAATCCGCCTGAATGCCTCTTTCCTCCCCTGTGAGATTTCACCATCCATGTGAGGAGGGAATCTGCGGGAAGGTCCACCATTCAGCCACTCATGGCTATAGTATTTGGGGTTCAATGAGTGAGCCAAACAATGTAAAGGTGTACAATTTTTGTCCCATCTGCTAACAAGAATATTCTGTATAGTATCACAAAAGGCCTTTGGTGATGTCTCATACTCGGGGCACTCACTCTGTAGAATAATGCCCTCACAGAATCAATCCATGATCCATCCCTCCAATAAAACCTCTCCTAGGATGGGTTTGTCTGTATCTGCAAATCGAAGCAAAGAAATGATAGGGTCCATGATCCGAATAATTAGATCTACCCTCTCCCACCAAGCATCATCTAGCACTGTGTCCTCCTCTCTTTTAGAGGCTACTTGATCTGTCTTTCTCCAAAAAGACCAAAACTCAGAAATAACCATGGCCCCGAGAGCGGTCTTGACCTCTCTCAACCTCTTTAACCTCATGAATGAAGAGGCAAACCGTGTATCAACAATCTTCAACAACGATAGATTGGTGTACTCCTTGTAGATAGTGAGGGCATTTGTATGATTTTGCACAAAGTTACAGATATGCCTTGCATCCTCAATAATGCTTCCAATCCAAAGCACATCAGAAGCAATGGATTTCAGTGCTAGGTTCAATGAATGGACAATGCAAGGTGTCCAAAACACTTGTGGATATTTAGCTTCCACAATCATGCCAGCAACCTTGCAAACAGGTGCATTATCTGTAATGATTTGCACACAAGAATCAACGCCTACATCTTCAATAAATTTAATAAATAACTCACCAATAAATTGTGCATCCTTGTATTCGCCAAGTGTATCCACTGCTTTCATGAAAACTGGACCACTCAAGGAAGACACCATGAAGTTGATGATTGGGTGTCGTGATGGATCTGTCCATCCATTAGAAACAATGCTAACCCCAGATGTTGGCCATGATGCTACAATAGGCTCAAGCATTTTTTGCACCTATTTTTTTTGCCTTCGTCAACAATGTGGTTCTCAACTTCTCTGACCCAGGAGCCACATACCCTGCTGGAGCCCCCCTTGAGTTAGAGCTCGGCACATTTCAATAAATAGAGGTGAGCGTGCAACATTAAATGATATGAAGTTTTGATAAAAGAAGAAGGCAATGGTGAGATCAAGCTCTTCCCGTCTCTCTTTTTGGAAAATTTTGTCCATTGGACCAAGTGCTCTTCTTTTTGCTGCTTGTCCCCCTGTAGAAGTAGAACTCTCAAATGGAAATTTGGTGGTGGCTTTCCTCAAAAATGGAAGGGGGTCTTCATTCTTGGGTTTTCTTGATTTTGAAGCCACATGTTCCATACCAACAGTGGAATCCTTTTCCAATTCTTCTCTCTTTTGTAAAGAAACAACCTTACAAGCTCCAATCCCACAACCCGGTAAAGCCAACAAATGTGCTTTCACACAGTAATATGTGCTTTTGAAAGAAATGTGACAAAAGTTGCATTTCCATTGCACATTGCCTCCTCCGTTTCCCTTGGTGTTTGTCCCATCTACTCTTGTGACATATTTCCACAATGGATATTTATCATTGTCTCTAGGTCCTCCTCTTCCCTCAACATTACTTGCAGCAGACTCATGATATTAGGGGAGGAGGGGCATCTCCACCCATGACATTCTTGCCCTTCCTTTGCCCCCTAACTGTTGCCTTTGATTGAGCCATGAATATTGTAAAAGAAATGAAGAAAACATGCACAAATTTGTAAACAAAAAATCATGTACAAACTACTCTAATAGAATAAGAAATGCAAAAATATGGAGCTGAAATGCACTTACTTGGTGCTTGAATCTCCTTGCCGAACGCTCTACTCCCTTAACTCCTTGCTCCAAACACTTCTCCACTTGCCAACAACTCAAACAACGCTTGCGAATTGATAAACAACGTGGCTGTAATGAACAAATGCGGCCTTTTCTAACCCGTGCAGGTCACTATTCCGCCAAACGAGTCCTGGAAAACAGGACACGATGTCAAAAATCGTGACATGCTCGTGAATTTCGTGACACGCTTGGGATTCGACGTGTCATAATAGGATTCGATGTGTCATGTTTTTTGGACATGATTTTCGGGCGAATCGTGTCCGACACGCCGAATTCGGATTCGTGGACCTTATATAACGAATCTGGTTACTTAGGTAGAGATAAGATTTTTGTTTGATAAAAGCAATGGCAGTTTTTGAAGCGTTCAAATGGTGGAGGGAGATAAATTCTTTTTTAAGGTTGATCAAAAACATCTTTATATAAAGTAAGTCACTCCCCCTAGCACCTTTAACGCGACCTTGCCAAGGATGCTAGTTTGGGCGGTAACAGGTCCCTACTTAATGGGTTTCAGGGGAATTTACACCTTTGAACCCTCAATTTTGATCCAGATATGGAAATCTTGGTTGCCCCTGTATGTGTTAGGTTTCCGCACCTTACCATCATCTTTTGGGTTGAGCTTCCTATGCTAAATTCTATATCAAAATGAATCTAGAAAGGGACTTTCTGTTGGTGATTCAACTCAATTGTGTGGGTTGAGTGATCTTTAAACCCTTCATTATGAGTAGATCCCTTTCAAGTTGTAATTTCCTCCCCTAATTAAATTGCCCAAGCAAGGACGTAGTAGCCTATCTAACCCCGTAGGCTATATTTATTTGTAAAGTGGGACGCTCATTATTTGATGTTATTTGGGTAAAATTAGATAATTTGGGGTAAATGGAGGGAAACTTGCACTAAAATCCAAAATTGGGACAAATGGAGGGAAACTTGTTAGCCACTCAAATTAAAATTAGGAAGGAACCCCAAAGGGAATCTGTAAAAAGGAGAGAGAAGATTCATTTTGATCATCATGGATTGTGGATATTTTTGATTTTTGGGTTGTGTGACCCTTGGAGGGTTTTAAGACCCCTTTTCTCTAGTTGGTTTCGATGGTGAAAGATTCCACCCTAGCCAATCCACTTTTCTCTCTTACTACAGGGTTGAACTTGGTTTAGTATATTTGTCTGAGGTAGTGAGGATTTCTAAGGCAACAATTCTAGGGCAACGAGGGTTGTTGAGGCTCATCTATGGCTGCAAATCATCTCTAAAGGATCCCTTTGTGGCAGCGAGGGTTTCTGAGGTTCATCTGTGAGAGCGAATCATCTCTAAAGGATCACTCTGTGGCAACGAAGTATTTCTATGGCCTTGCCTGTAGCAGCGGATCCTTTCTGGGCCTGGACTGTGGCAATGGGGTATCTCTAAGGTACTATTGTGGAAACAAATCGTTTCTAAAGATTTGGTCGTGGCTACAAATAATATTTAGGTTCCTCTGAGGCATGGATGTGGCAACGATCTGTTTCTAGCTAGACTCTGTTGAGTTGATTGTGGCAGCAAGGGCTAGTGTCAACGCTGTGAAGAGGCGTTCTAGGATAGCGTGGAGTGAGGAACCCCTCTCAGAAACAACAAGGTTTGCTTGAGGAAACGGGAGCTGAGGGTAAGTCCCTTGTGACAGTAGAGGGTAAAAGGACCATTCATGAGGCCGCTAGCAGTAGAAAGAGATATTACCTGAGAAAACCAAATTCGCTCCTCCCAAGTGTGACGAATAGAGCGAATCAAACACGATTCTCGAGGGACACATGTCTGATTCAAGGCTATTGTGTGTCTTGAATTTATGATTCCTGTCCCACGAGAATGTGATTTGCTCCCACAACAAATCTCGATTTTCGAACACGTGATTGACAAAAAGAGACATGCGCACTTGCATTTTTGGTTTTGGAGCTATGGGACTATAGGAGCGACCAACAAGGAGATAGGCATGTTTTGGAGGTGATTGAAGCAACATGTATGTGGATATCTCATCCATTTTTTTCTAGTTTTGCTACAATAGTGTGCCTATCATTTTGTGTACATTTATTTATTTATTTTTATGTAGTCATGACTCAATCAAGGGCAACAAGGAAGGGGCAAAAAAAGGGGAGGAAATATCCCCATTGATGATGCACCCCTCTTTCAATTTCATCAGGGTCTACTAGTGTTCCATCTGTTGGAAGTGGGGTTGCAACTGCAACTTCAAATGTTGAGAGAAACATGCATTTAGCAAGACAAGCTCAAGAAAGTAAATATCCCTTGTGGAAGTATGTTACAAGAGATCAAGGGCCAGACAACGAGTTAAAGGGAGGAGACGATTTTCTTTGGCAATGCAACTTTTGCAACACTCAATTCAAGAGCACCTATTACCCTGTGAAAGCACATTTGTTGGGCTTACCATTTTGTGGAATTGGAGCATGTTTATGAGCGACTGCATCTAAGAGGAAAGAATTAGAAAGGTCGGTCAATATTGGTGTGGCAATGGTGGCTGCATCATCTAAGAAAAACAAGGATGAGGATATCCTTCAATTCTTGAGGAAAAACAATGTCAACTATCCATTTTGGGAGTTATTTTAGCAAGAGAGGTGAGAAGAGATTGATCTCACCATTGCCTTCTTTTTCTTTGTCAACTTTATATCATTTAATGTTGCACGATCACCTTTATTTATTGAGATGTGTCAAGCTCTAAGTCAAGCGGCTCCATCGGGGTATGTGCCTTTTGGGTCAGAGAGGCTTAGAACTACATTGTTGAGTAAAAGAAGGAGGTGAATAAAGTGCTTGAGCCAATTAAATCAGCATGGCCAACATTTGGGTTTATGATTGTTTTTGATGGATGGACAGATGCAACATGCCATCACTCATCAACTTCATGGTGTCTTCCTTGATTGGACCAGTTTTCTTGAAAGTAGTGGAAGCTCTTGGAAAATACAAGGATGCATAATATATGGGTGAGTTGTTCATTAAAGTTATTGAAGATGTAGGTGTTGATTCTTGTTTGCAAATCATTATAGACAATGCACTTGTATGATTGTGGAAGCTAAATATCTACATGTATTTTGGACACTTTGCATTGCCCATTCCTTGAATTTAGCACTCAAGTCTATTGCTTTTGATGTACCTTGGATTGGAATTCTTATTGAGGATGCATGACATATCCGCAACTTTTTACAAAATCATACCTAGTGCCCTCACAATCTACAAAGAGTACATGCGTCTATTTTGTTGAAGATTGCAGAGACTCGGTTTGCTTCTGCATTCATCATGCTAAAGAGGTTGAGGGAGTTCAAGATTGCTCTTGGGTCCATGGTTATTTCAAAGTTTGGTTTTTTTGGAGAAAGACAGATCAAACAGCCTCAAAAAGAGTCAAGGATACAATATTAGATGATGCTTGGTGGGAGAGGGTAGATCTTACTATTAAGATCATGGACCTTATCATTGCTTTGTTGTGATTTGTAGATACAAACCAATCCCATCTACATGTTTATGAGGGATGGGATTCCATGATTGAGTTCGTGAGGACCATTATTTTTCAGAGTGAGTGCCTTGAGTATGAGACATCAGTGGAGGCCTTCTTCACCACGATACAGGATATTCTTGTTAGCAAGTGGGACAAGAATTGCACACCTTTGCATTCCTTGGCTCACTCATTGAATCCAAAATACGAAATCCTTTAGTTGCTGAATGGTGGACCTTCACACAGATTCCCTCCTCACGTGGATGGTGAGATTTCACAGGGGAAGAAGGATGCATTGAGACGAATATTTCAGGATAGAGCATCCCTTAATGAGGTGGAGGATGCCTTTGCAGAGTTTTCCACTAGCACTAGGCGAATTGCAGGCTATGATGTTATTAGAGACAATAGTGCTAAGAAGCCCTATTCTTGGTGGGCAATTCACGGGGCAACATGCCCTCCTCTACAACAGTTAGCCATGAGGCTCGTCTCTCAAGTTACTTCATCCTCTTGTTGCGAGAGGAATTGGAGCACATATGGGAATCTGTATAGTTTGAAGAAGAGCAGG
This sequence comes from Pinus taeda, assembly GCA_000404065.3. Taxonomy (NCBI): domain Eukaryota; kingdom Viridiplantae; phylum Streptophyta; class Pinopsida; order Pinales; family Pinaceae; genus Pinus; species Pinus taeda. The sequence goes on from APFE031133109.1 coordinate 164,512, forward strand.
CTTGAGCAGTCCAAGGTAGAGACAATGGTGTATGTGCACACCAACCTTCGTCTTATTTACAGGCAGAGGGAGGAGTGGTTGAAGGGAAAGACAAAGGTGTGGACAGTGGGATGTCTTTCCTGATGACATGGGTTTGGACAACAATGTTGAGTTAGCATTGGCCAACTTGGATCTTAGTGACCTAGTGGTAGAGCCGGTCACTTTTGGTGATGGCGATACTCTTGAGGGGTCATCCTCCACACCAGCAGATGCAAAGATTACATTGGATACAGAGGAGGATGCAAAAGAGAGCAATGGTGGTATTGATGCTGATTTTGATGTTGATGACTTTGAGCTACAGGCAGCATTGCAGCAGCCAGCAGCCTATGAGATTCTTCCTTCCTATTCTACGGTTCTGGGTTCTAGTGTCTACCTTGTTTTGTATTTGGTATTTTCCATTGGCATTCCTAGTTAGGAGTCCTCATGGCTTAGTACCTATGTAATACATTTTAATTTTGATGACTTAATGAGAAAGCTGCAGTTTATGGTTAATTTTGTGTGTTTATGGTTATTTTCTACTTGTAAACTTGTATCATTGATGAATCATGATTGTATGCAAAATGTTTGTTACAAACTTACAATGTAGATATATGAATCTATGATTGAATTTGTTACTTGTATCATCATGAGAATTTGTGTAATATCATAATATGATGTATATATATATATATATATATATATATATATATATATATATTTTATATAGTATATATATTATAACGTGTCCTGTTCCAGGGGGCTCCTGTGTCCCGTGTCGGACTTTCGTATCCCCGTGTCTTGATTGTCCCATGTCCCCGTGTCAGGTGACTTAAGATATTGCAGTTGAAAACAGAGGGCTGTGAGAATTAGGAGAGGCAAGACTAAAGCAGTGAGGACAAATACATCTCGGGGCAACCAGCAAGACCGAATCCGAGGCAGCAAGCAATGAAGGGTGCCAACACTATAGCTGGATGTAAGGTTATATCAGTAGAATAAGGACAGTAAAGTCTGCTGATGTAATAGCATTATTTTGTGAGTCTAAACTACAGTGTGTTATTGGTAGGATTGTGGATTTGTAGCCTGCTATGTACTGTTGATTTGGCTTTATTTGTATGGATTGTTGGTGAAATCAACCACTTATTTTGCACTGTTTTTGCATTCAACGTTATATCGTTTACAAAATTGAAGGAATACTGTGATACTGGTATAGAAGACAGTTTTGTCATATGCTCTTTCCAACACTAAGAGTAATTTCCTCAAGGGAGACTACACAGGTGTAACTGCCATCATATGGACACTTTACAAAGAGCTGTCCAAGAACTCAAGAAACCTAGCCCCTTTCGAAGTAGGCTCCACATTTTGAGGACAAAAATGAGCAGGAACCATTCAAACAACTAGGTAGAAGGTGCAAGAAGCAATAACCCTAGGCATCACAGCCCACAAAAATACATTCGTTAGGTCCGCCTAACATTAGATTTGAAGTTTTTGAAGGTCAGGAGGAGTAGAAGAGGAAAGGTTAGAGACAAATGTTCAGTAGACTCACCCAGATCTTAAAACTGTACCAACATCTGTAGCTCAAGAGGAAACAAAAAATATAGTTCCAAATAATATGGAAGGGATCCCATTTGGGGTAAGTAAGAGCAGCAACCCATGAAGAGAAGGAATGGGAAGTGGACAAGGAGGACTCAACAGAAGAAAAGGAGGAAGAAGAGGAAACAGTGGATGAAGAGGAAGATGCAAAGATAAAGAAGAAACATGGCCATGAAGCGTTTGGTTCCCCTCCCTTTGTAGAGGTTCTGAAGGAAGATTTGTGTCTTTCTTCCTGTTAACAAGCAGAAGGAAATCAAGTTGAGAATGAAGAGAGAAAGAGGCGGAATCAAACATTTTATCAGAATACCAATGAACCCTAGTTTGTACATTTTTAGTTTGGGGGGCTCCCAAAAAGAGATAATTATGTTTTATTTATTCATTATTTTACTTACGCAAACAATTTGTTAGAATTTATTGTTGTACTTAAGAAGCAGTAACATTTAGTTATGGTAGAACAATAGTTGGATCGCTTCCTTTGATCTTTTTGATGGAAGAACAAATGTTCTGTAAGCTGGTCTATTTCCTGAACTCATAAATCTGCAGTGTTTATATTCTTGCTTTTTAGCGACAGCTTTTTTTAAAAGATAATATGATTATTATATTATTTTCAATTATAATGGGCAATATGATTATTATATGATTTTAAATTATAAAGGAGAATATGATTATTAATCTGCATATCATCCCAGAAGCATCTTATTTGTGTTGCCTAATATTGAGCTGTAATATTATACATTTATTAGCTAATTGAAAAGAATGTGGGCTTGATTTAGGTGATGTAATGATTGTTTCTTTGGTTTGTTTAGATCATCAATTATGTTTATATTCAATCCTTGGCAAAGGATATATTTACAAAAATAAGAATCATGAGGTTTTTTTTCATTATTTTATTATGGAAGCCTTATTTAATTGGCTGGCTTTATTGCAGCCAACTCATGTTGCAGCTCAGTATGGGCAGACAGCTCTTTTGTATCATATTGTAATAAAATGGGGCGCTGATGTTGATGCACTTGACAATGATGGGAGGAGTCCATTACACTGGTATGTTTTTGCAACTCTGGTAGACATTCAAAGTATTTTTCCACCTCAATTAACATATGTGGGAGGGCTTTAAGGGGTATTGGATTTGCAATAGTGAATGCTTGATGGTTTCGAAGCAACCTTTCCTACCATCAATTTGTTTGGATGTACTTATAGATCTGGATGGAAGTTGCCATGCACTTTGGTCTGTATGCCCAAAATAGGTCTTTTTTTAACCAAATTATCTGGAGAGTAAAACATATACTGTTTATACCCATTATCCAAGTAAAATATGTTTTGTTCAAAGCTGATTATAATTTTAAATTGTGGAAGAGGCTTAAAATTAATTTTTTATGCATGTGATTTGACCTTGCATTCATGTCCAGAACAGTTTCTTATTCTTTACCTTGCAATTTAATGCCCCCTCATGAATTGAATATTTTTATTTCAATCAAATGTGTTGGGAATGTTTTAGTTTTAGTTTCCGGACAGGAAAACTATCCTTTCATGTGATCAAGTTGTACAGATGCATTTTATAGACATCAATCTGACCTTGCTTTGTGACAAAATAACATTTTTCTTCACATGGAAACTTCTATGGATTTTCAAGAACAATAATGTTCTGAGAATATATCTGATTAATAAGTATGGTTGCAAATGTGTTTCCATGGAATTTTTAGGGCTGCTTATAAGGGATTTGCCGATTGTATTAGATTGCTTTTGTTTATGGATGCTTATCGGGGACGGCAAGACAAAGAAGGTACTATGCTTTGGTATATATTTTTTGGATAAGCTGACCTTATTTTATATTTTTGTATAGTGATCAAAATTTTCCTGGTTGAGTTGAGCAGATTGTAGTTAGGGAGCAGTCAATGGAATAATTATTTTAATTGTTATGGATATTTAATGAGTAAAATTTCTGATTATGAAGCTTCACGGTGTTTAATATACAATTTCTGTGTTTATCTAGTTATTTATCTTTAGATGTATAAATGAACAGGATGCACTCCTCTCCATTGGGCTGCAATAAGGGGTAATCTTGAAGCCTGTACTGTGCTTGTACAAGCTGGTGGTAAAGAGGACTTAATGGTGACAGATAATACTGGCTGTACTGCTGCCCAGCTTGCATCTGACAAAGGTCATCGACATGTTGCATTATTTCTTGTACGTATTCAAGACCGCAAAAGGAGAGTTTCAAAGTTCAATGCTTTCTAAAGCATTTCTCTGGATAGTATGTGTCCATCAATTGTACTAAAATAGTCCTCCACATTATCATATTTAAAAATTGTTATGAAAGTGTTTTGAATTTGTTGCATACCTCCAGATTTGTTGAATCATTTTAATTGTTTTTTTGAACTAAATGGAAGCATGCTTTAGAATTGATGCTCTTCTCAATAATATCTATGATCAGCCATTTTAAGAGTGTGTGGTTTTATTGCCATCAAAATTCTTCTTCTTTGAATGGGTGCATTGAGGTCATCATAAATATACACCAGGAACTTAAGAGTTTCTAACCCTATTTGGAGCCTTAATTTAGAGGCTAATTTAGAGGTCAGATGTTTTTAATAGCAGGTCTGTGATAATTGAGCTTTATTGAATCTAATTAAGATTAAACCTTTAGCAGTCTATATAATGAGGTTGGTTTACTTTTTGCAGGACTAAATTTGCATAAAACATCAATTGTGTGTTGCTCATTGGGTTCAATAAATTTAATATTTAGTTCAAGCCTAATAATTTTTATCAATAAAACAAAATAAAAGAAACAGATGTCTGTGCATGATGCAATTCAGTTTCCCCAATCTATGACAGTCACTAATTTCTACTTTCAAGTTTGTAACTTTTTACATTAATGAAAAATTAAACGGATTATTCAATTGACTGACGACATTGTTATACAGAAGATACATTTGGTGGGGGATAAGCTTTGTAAGAGTTAAAATGGATTTATGCTGCACTGGGCACTTATCAACCTGACGCTTAAGAGGCAAAATTACAAGGCTAGCTACTTATAACAGTAGTATGCTCTTTTTAACAGATCGTCCTGATAATCTTCTGGGCTTTACCAGGCAGAGCATCATTACTCTCAATTTTGCTGCATAATAATAAAATAAACCCTCAACGACAGCACCGATTTTCCCCTCGGGGTTTTTCTGGGGATTTTTAGTCCAAAATAATTGTGTCAAATTTTTATGTGTTCACATCTATTTCTTAGTTCCTGTATTTTACTTCCGTTGTGCATTTTTATTGTGAAGAATTACATATTAAACTTTTGAGTAATTGTTAAGTACTCTTTCATGGAATTGTGGTAAATTGCATATATTTTGTTCCCTAATCTGAGTATCTTTGAGCATCTATATAATTGGCATTGATATTAAATTGTGAAAAAGCTTTTGTTATTTTTGAGCTATAATTGCATTGGAAGAAATCTAGATAAATTGAAGTGATAAGCTTGTGATTTAATTGGGCATTACATTGTGATATTTTAAGCATATTGCTAAGAGGTTTATCTTTCAATCTAATGAAGTGAGCATTCATTTTGGCGATTAAAGGCTTTGATATATAACTCTGAAGCAGATTGTGGCATAAACACTTTTGATTTTTGAAACTAACTTCATCTAATCTTCTAATCATCTCACGCAATTGCATATTAAGTTAGTTCTGCATAATTAAAATTTACTTCCAAGCATAATCTTGGTCGATAGAAAGATAGGTACCCATCCATCTTTGCTTGATAAGCTTGTTTTTAATAATACTTAAAATGGCGACCTTGTAGTCGTTAGAGCCACAACTCTCTGCAGCGTCGAAGGAACTGGGTATGTTAGATTCTTAGGAGAAGTATTATTAATCACACCTTAGTGTGCTTCACCTTATATTTTCTCTGCCATTTACTACTGAATTAGGCTCAATATAGAAAGTATTGAAGGGTTTAAACTTAGATAGGCATTTAACTAAAATTAATTAAGATTCCCGCATCTCACATTAGTTTTAGAACTTGCATTTCATATAAGATAGTTATACATCCAAGCAATAGTTGCTAATCAATTACTTGGTCCTAAATTTCCTAGACAGATAATTTGGCTCCACAAGGCACTAGTATCAATTGTTTAAATCTAATCGAATCCTATAAGTCTTGCTAAATCTAAATCAAGTACTTGGTCGTTTGACAATGTCTCCCGAATTGGTTGGTTCCCAACTAGTTCTCATTCATCCCATTTCCATTGGGTCTACCACCTTAGCCTGTTGTTGGGAGACAACTTAAACGGAGAGATTAGGGATCAGGGTGACAACCCCCAATCTGAGCCTTAGTTGCGGTGCCTAAACATTCTGTGCGACAATTTTTTTTGGCGCCATTGCCGGGGACCCATTTATTGGACCTTGGCTTTACAACATTCTTCTTCATCTTTTCAGTCTTTTAATCATTTCTTATCCCATCAACCCCACATTTTCTGGCGCCATTATATTTCTTCATCTTTTCATCACCTTATCTTTTGTCATCTCATTAATCCTTTCATCTGCACTTTTAGCACCTGGACATTTCGGTTGATTTCATGTTTGGGTGGCGACTTTACTTATTCATCCATTATTTCTCAGACAAGAAACCTTCCCTGGTATCCATCTGCTTCTCCCTAACTAACCTTTCGGTTTTTGCCTTTTGGATCTTTGAGTTAGGTTCATGTTTAAGCGGCGACTCCACTTCTTTCATTTCTTACAAGAATTTCTGCTAGAGGCTCGCTTCTTGGGGATCTCTTGATTTTCTTGAGCAAGGGTCTCTCTCTAGCATCCATTTGGTCACTCCTCCCTTTAAGCAAGTCATAATGGATGACTTGTTTGACCCGTGTCATTTTATTAATTTCCTTCACGATTTTCTAGAAGATGCCATTAATAAATTGCCTTTGTTCATGAGTAATAATGCAATCATTGCTGCAAAACATCTCTTAAAGTTTGGTCGTTGTATGATAATATATTGTAGGCCTTCACAGTATGATTATGAAGATGTCAAGATGCGGCTCTTTGTCCTTTCCTTGGAAGGTGATGCTAGAAATTGGTTTCGTAATTATCCTGATAATTTTTTCGCTTCTTTACAAGACATCATCAATGCTTTTAAAGATAAATATGGAGATCAAGGTGGCTTTCCTTGTGCCCCTAGTACTATACAAAAAGATGAAAGTGATCTTGTAAGAAATCCAACTGTCAACGAAAGATTTCAAGACAATTCTCCATATCAAAATATGCCATATTGCAGGCATTGTGAATGTTCTCATGATGAATCCACTTGTACCGTTGCAAGACAAATCCATGATAGTGGAAAAGTAGGAACAAGTTGTCAAATCAATGTTGACAATGAAAGGGAAAATGATAAGCATCTTATGGAAGAACTAAAGAAGTTGGTTAAAGACATGCATTTCAATCAAACCCAACTGGTAAAAAACATGGAACTTAATCAAGAAAAATTGACAGCTGATTACACCAAGGATATGAGAACTTTGTACACTAAAAAAGAAAAACGTAATGAGGAGATAGAAATCATGAAAATTGAACACTCCGATCACATAGCCACCGTAGTAGGAAAGTGTGCTCAGATGATGGAGGCTATGAGGACCGACATGCATAATCATCATGAGAAAGAAATGGGTACTATTCAAGTAAATCATAATACAATGATGAAGGACATGGACGCTGCTCAGATTTCTCTTCAGAACAGATTGTTAGCCATGGAGGAAAAGGAAGTGCAATTAATAAAAGATATGGAAGCTAGTCAGATATGTCTTTAGAATAAATTATTGACCATGGAGGAAAGCCATGCCAAGGAAATCAATGCTATGGAGGTTGAACACTCTAACCAAATTGATGCCATTAGAATTGAAAAGATCACTCTTCAGGATAAGCTGCAAATGGTGAAAAATGCAAAAGTTCTGGGACTTCACGTTAGATTAAAGCACAAAGGGTTTGTCACGACTCACAAATCTCCCGGTCCACCGAAGCATTTCCCATGTCATTGTAAGGAGGTTATTAAGGACAAGTCGACTTTGGTTAAGGAAGACCGAGCTTATGTATCACCATTAACATAGTATATTCAGAATAAGAGTGGGCATACTTAAGATTCTTCAGATCTTTCATCCAAACGTCTTCAAGGTCATGACATGAAATCTATTGTGGTCTCATTGTTGACATCACAACCCACCCAGAAGAAGAGGAAAAAGTAGAAAAGCAGAAGGAAGTGATTTGATGCATTTGATGGCCGAGAGCAGCTCAATTTTCGGATAAGACAAAGTCCTACAATGCGCAGGATTAGGCATGGCACATTCGAAAAACAACCCACAAATTTGCCAGAAAGCAGGCAAATGCTCAGAATGCACTATATTGAACACATCTGATGCCATAGGACATCCTTTGTATTGTATCTCTAACCCTACACCTTGTTAATTCAACATTCCATTTTCTAGTTAGATTAGATTTACATTTCATGTTAGTAGAATAGTTAATAAATGAAGAGCTTCTATTTTCATGTGCTTAATATTATATGATGAATTTTGAATGGACGCTGCTTATATAATCTTGTGTGTTGCTTGGATGCAGATTTTGGATTCTCACTTTCCTTCGATGAAGCAACGTGTCCCCAAGTAAAGCCATATGTTGACCTTTCTGTGTCAACAACCCCATAGCAATACACCCTTTTTTTCGCAAAAGGGATCTATCATATTTGAGTGTTCACGCCTTTCAGATTTCATCATCATTCGATAGTTTTGTAAAGATTCCAACCCATTTTGCATTATGTATAATGTAAATAATCCTAGTATGACCATGTCTGTATGTAACAACCTAGGTAAACCTATGGCTTTGGTGATGATCTCCATTCCAGGAGTTTTTTGTCTCATTGATTCATCTGTGTCTCTAGACACAAATGATCGACAAAGTTTTTCCCTCCACTCTTACCCCAAAGCTAGAATGGATTTTGTCGCTAAGATCTTAGGCAAGTCTTAGTATTTTAGATTGAGTCTATGTAAAAGTGATTTGGGAATAATCCTAGTTAATTGGTTAGATTATTTTATTACAAGTCACTTGGTCTACTGGATTATATTTTGTGTCGCAAAAATGAGTATTTTTGAGGGTCTATAACTAATGAGTTTTCTCCCTCCATGTATTAAAATGGAAAAACTTGATGTAAAAAATATTTAGTGCATGTTCCCTCATAATTAGACACCATGGCTAAGTATTAGAGGGTTGGGAAAATAACTAATTCCCTCATAAGTCAATTAATTAATTTTTCTGGCAAAATTAAATTAAAATCTTAAGCCAAAAATTTAATTAATTTTGTGTCCTAGGTGAAATTAAATTTTCCAATGGTAAAATTCGTGGGTTTTAAAAAAGTTAATTACTAGAGGTCCCCGACCAAGGGAATATTGAAGAAATCAAGAAATTTTGGACCCTTGGGCCTTGATGGTTAAGTCAAAGTCAAATTTTTGATGAAATTAACTCAAAATAATTAATTTTGAGTTAATTAAAAATCAATTAAATGAAAATTCGATTTTCCTCAAAAATTAAATAATTTCGACGGTGATGATTAAAGATTAATTAAATTTTTAGGAACGGTCGATATTAATTTGACAGGAATCAAGCCAACTAACCGTTGAAGATTTTACCTATAAATTAGAGGTCGATGACAGTTTGTCTTTTCATCTGATCTTTGAATTGTGTACTAAGCTCTCAAGCTCTCTTGTATACATTTTGGAATAAATGCAAAAGTCTTTGGCGTTTCATCGTGTGGTGGTGTTCCTCTTCATGAATCTATGGTAACATTGTTTTAATTTCTGCTTAATATTATGTGAAAACTATCAATCAAAAGCTCTTTTAGAATAATTTGAATACATATATCTTATTCAGTTTGTTGGATCTAGGGTAACATTTTTAATTTTGATTGAAGTAGTAGGTATCTCTATTTCTTCAGAATTTTATTTTTGTTCTATATCTACTTGGTTTGATGGTTGATCTAGTGTTTGCAAAAGATCTCTCCGGTTCTCATTGAGCGTTTGGGGACAATCCTCAGTTGGACCAACCAACTCTCAGCACATATTTTCTGAAGAGCCTACCTCATATAAGCCCCAAGATTTATTTAACTATTAATTTCTTTTTTTGTTTTTGTTTTCGTGTTCTTCTTTATGCCGGGTGTTTTGGGGCTAGTACCTCTCTAAAATTTCTAAATCTTTTAAATATTTTGTTGAAAAATTGATAGATCTGGCTAGTAAGAGCCTTAGAATATCAGATATGGGAGCGGAGTTGGACTCATACTTCTCAGATTTGATAGATATGCAACCTTTGTCCATAGATTTGTAAATATCTTGTATAGATATGAAAATTTTATAACTTGGGTTTTTGGGGTTTTATTCATTTTTGTATATTTGGGATCTGAGTATCTTTTGTTTTTGCTTTGCAGTTGCGGATCTAAAGGAAAAATTTAATTTGAAGCCAGATCTAGACCGTGGAGGGCAAGATCTGGCCTCAATACAATTTTTGCAGGGACAAATTATTCAAAAGTATTTTTAGTCTGAGGGTTTCAATTGCAGATCTGAGGTTTTTCTGAGAGCAAATTTGAAAGCAGAAATATGTTGGCATGAAATTTAAATTTTTGGCCAATTTTTTTGTTTTTGTTTATTTTTTGAATATTTTTTTTCATAAATTTATGGGATTCTTGGGATACCATTTGTTGCCTCGAAGCCCTTCAAAATCACTTTTCTTTTCTGCTGCGTTTTCTCGTCTCCGCAAAAATTCGATTTTCTTCACTCCTGCAGTTGCTGTGTTTTTCTTGTTCCTTGCATTCCATCCTCACAATTCTTTTTTGTCTTCTTCTTTTCTATGTGTTTTTCTCCTTACCCATGACCCCTTTTATCCTCTTCCTCACAACCCTTCTTCTTCATCCCCAGCTCTCAGGTCTGTGTCCTTTTCTGCTCCACATTTCTTCCTTTTTTCCTTAACCCACAACGCCTTCTTCCCCTCATCTACTCGCTTTGCAACCCACAATTTTCTTTTCCTTTCTTCTTGCGTTTTTCTCTCCTTTCGTGGCCCGTCATTCCCTTAACTCTCGTCTCTCTGCTCGCTTTTGCGTCCTTTCTTCTCTGTCTGCTGCCATTTCTCTTCCGTAGGATCTGCCCCTCTTCATCCAAATTCATCCCCGTCCTCTCTTCCGTTCTCCCCTCTTTCGCATTCCATTAACCCTTGACGGCTGCCCAAGCTCCTTCGCATTTTCACAACGCTCCTCCTCTTCCTCATCGCCGCCTTCGACCTGCATACAAACCTTTCCCTCAAGACTTCCCTTTTCTTTTCACTTTATTTCTATGTTTTGATTTTTGTTAGGGTTAAGTCTCAAATGAAATCGTTTTTTTTTAATATTATTATTATTATTTTTTTTTTGGTTTGTTTAAATTTTGCTTGCTTTTCCTCTTTGATTTGATTTTTATTGATTTTGATTTTGTTTGTTTTTTTAAACAAAAACAAAAACTTAAAATTTTCGATTTTTTTAATGAGCAGGATAATTTAAAAGGCTTCAACAATTTCAAGTTAAAATTTTTATGTGGCTTTTGGCCCATTCAATTTTTTAATTAACTAAGCATTTTTCTTGTATTTGCCACATTTAAATTTTTTCTTCATTCGTGAACTTTATCACATTAAAATTGCTGAAGCAATAATCAAATTTTTAATCTAAAGTTTCTTTTGGGGTTTTTATGTTAGGGGTTTGAGACTTCAAAATTTTGAAGGGAAAATTTGGTGCTGTTAAAAATTTTAAATTTCTCTATAGTCAACACATTTAAATATTTTTAAATCATCTCTAAAGTTTGACGATAGGAAAACAAGATTTTTTTTTGGATTGGAGCACTTAAGAAAAATCATTTTAATTCTGAATTGTTTGAAGTGATTAACATTTGAATTTCATGGTTCTACATGATCATTAATGTTCGAAATTTAATTGCTTGAGTCTTTTGCATGCTAAGGGTATTGAACATATCTATCGAGATTGCTCGTCATTAAAGTAATTGTAAGTGTGGTTTAATTACTTGAATTATTTAATATCTATTGCATATTAAACTTTTGAGTAATTGTTAAGTACTCTTTCATGCAATTGTGGTAAATTGCATACATTTTCTTTTTTCCTAATTTGAGTATCTTTGAGCATCTATATAATTGGCATTGATATTAAATTATGAAAAAACTTTTGTTATCTTTGAGGTATAATTGCATTGGAAAGAATCTAGATAAATTGAAGTGATAAGCTTGTGATTTAATTGGGCATTACATTATGATATTTTAAGCATATTGTCGAGAGGTTTATCTTTCAATCTAGTGAAGTGAGCATTCATTTTGGCGATTAAGGGCTTTGATATATAACTCTGAAGCAGATCGTGGCATAAACGCTTTTGATTTTTGAAACTAACTTCATCTCATCTTCTAATCGTCTCGTGCCTTTGCATATTAAGTTAGTTATGCATAATCAAAACTTACTTCCAAGCATAAGCTTGGTCGGTAGAAAGATAGGTACCCATCCATCTTTGCATGAGAAGCCTATTTCTGATAATACTTAAAACGATGACCTTGCAATCGCTAATGCCACAACTCTTTGCAACTCGAGAGGCATCGGGTATGTTATATTTTCAAGAGAGGTATCATAAATCACACCTTAGTGTACTTCGCCTCATCTTCTCTCTGCCATTTACTACGGAATCAGGCTCAATATAGAAAGGATTGAAGGGTTTAAAATTAGATAAGCATTTAACTAAAATTAACTAAGATTCCTGCATCTCACATTAGTTTTAGGATTTGCATTTCATATAAGATAGTTATTCATCCAAGCAACAGTTGCTAATCAATTACTTGGTCCTAAATTTCCTAGCAAGATAAGTTGACTCCATAAGGCACTGGTATCAATTGTTTAAATCTAATCGAATCCTATAAGTCTTGCTAAATTTAAATCAAGTACTTGGTCACTTGACTGTGTCTCTCGAACTGGTTGGTTCCCAACTAGGTCTCCTTCAACCCATTTCCGTAGGGTCTACCCGCTTATCCTGTTGTTGGGAGACATCTTAAACAGAGAGATTGGGGATCAAGGTGACAGTCCCCCATCTGAGCCATTGTGTCGGTGCCTTGACATTCTGTGCGACAACAGGGTCTTGGACATATTGTATTGCATCACAGATATTTGAGCATAATGAATATCTTGTCTGAAGGCATATCTCATGGCATGCATCTTTCATGTGCAATGATGCGTGGAATTAAATTCTATCAGATCCTAATAATTCAAACACCAATATGCAATATGCCTAACATCAACCAAATAGTTAGAGGGAAGCTACTATCAAAGTATGATGATAGATTTACAACATACAGAATCACTTCTTTGTTTTAGCTTTCAAGTAATTTAAGTGTGTTCCTCTCTACTCATAAATTCCTATCCTTCCGAGTAACTTTCTAAAATGTAGGCTACACATTATAGAGTTTAATTAATGTGTGCTGTAGCATGATTAATTTGTGTTATTTATCTGTTATTATCTTCAATTTCAATAATACAAAGTGTTGTCCTGTTTCCATTCATGTGAAATATGAATTGACAGAGACCCTGGTAACCTGCATAGCCTATATTGCTTTCTAAGAACACAGATGCTCCTTAGGAAAATCCAGCGAATTTGGCCTTAAGATAAATATTATTCACTCTGAGCTATGAAGAACTAAATTCCATTATGGTAGATACGACCTTTCAGTTTATATCAAGCTTTTTATACAGAAATTAAGGGCAGAAAACGAGTTAGAAAATTTTGGGAATTACATCGACCCTTGGTGGTGTTAACCAGTACATTTTGGGAGTTTTGAGTACTATATGGATTTATATGACATGTGTTAGAGGCATCTAAAAATTCTGTATTAAAGGTTTTTGATTTGTTTTGTCAGTCAAATGCTCGGAGAATATTCGATAATCGCTGGGATGAAAGAAGCCGTCTGGGAAAGATTGCGAAGCTTGGACTTGCTCCTCTCCTTTGGTGTATGATCATTCTGCTTCTGATCACCTACGTCAGTTCGGTTATCACATGTATGTAACCATGACCTTCAAAACAACTTCGTGTACTTCTTTTTTCCTTATTTCTGTAATATTAAATTAAAATAACAGGTATCTTGGCATTTGGGATCAATATGTGGTTATCTGTTGAGTTGTCACTACAGCATCAACTCTTGCGAAAGTCACTGCTGGAGTTGGACTTTGGGCATGGTCGGGTGTTTTCCTTGCAACTGGTGGACTAATTATGTTCTATAGATGTACCAGGTAACATTCAGAAAGTTTTGAACTTTAGTTGAAGCCATTTTAAGTAGAGATGCTGAGGTCCAATATCTGATTATGTTGGAAAACTTTGCTATTTTAGAACAATTTAGCACTGTTGCTTCCAAGTTGCATATTGTTTAGAATAGATGGAAAGGGAAGGTCTAGAAGGAAGCTGTAATGGTTACTCTATAAAGTGGTCTGTATTTAAATTTTGAAAGGAATTATTGTATTTTTATTATTTCTCGCTTTGTAGTGTACTGTACTTTCTGGAAAGTTATCTTTATTTCTTTGGATGCCCTAGTTTTGAGTCACTGTACATAATTCAAAGTATACATTGTGGCCGTGATCCAAAAGGGATAGTAGAAACCTTGCTAAGGGTTATACTAGTCTGCCTGGGAGAAATCTTGCTAAGGAGGGGTTGTACTAGTCTGCCTGCAAGAAACCTTGCTAAGGAAGGGTTATAGTATATACTAGTCCGCCTGGGCAGAAACATGCTCGGAAAATGCTTAAAACTGAATTAAATTAAACATCAAGGAGAGATATGGAGTTGAGTTTCTTTTGTTGTACTGGATTACAGATTCAGTGGATGAAGGCAATGATCATAGCTTTGGTTTAATTTCATAGGATTAATATTGTGTTGAGACGTATAACATAGTAAAGTTCTCAAGGCTTAATAGCTTGGTTTGTTTCATTCCTTGTTGTGTGCATTGCCCTGTTAGGACAGAGTCCATTATCTGGATTTAGTTCAGTGCTTTATTCTGTCAAACTTTTCTGTCTTCAACTGTGACATGGATTAGGGATTTCCATATTGATTTTCCAATTTAGAGAATCAGCGAAGCAAAGTAGTGTAGTTGTTCTGCTCGAGATTGCAGCCTCATCATAGGTAGGCAAGTGTGTTTTGTGGTATTGAGACTTCCTTTTGGTAAGATCCTCGAAACCTTTCCTAGACGCCTTATTCTTACAGTATTGCATTTCAAGTGGCAATACAAGAGGATGAATTATGGTTGAGATGGACTCAAAGTAAATGTTGAAACACATATGGCAGGGCCCTGAAATGTGTTTATTGCTGTACAAATGCATCCCAGTGTGGAAAACTCTTTTTTGGGCTTTTCCACTTTTCATACGACATGTTTCCCGAAGTACATATGCCAAATTTGAATTAGTATGAATGTTGAGACCCACCAATTTGGAATTAAATCCTAACTAGATGTTCATCAATAATTTAATCCTTTTCTATTCCTTAAATTTTTAACGTTACCATTAATTATGTCAAAATGTTTGAGAGCATTCCAACCTCATGAGACTTCATATGGAGAAGGTAGAACTTCATATCTCCTTCAAAATTTAGTAGACTTGATAGTTTTTGGGATTTAAGGATTGAAAGGATTGCAGCATGTTCATTGGGTTCTATCATGTATGAGGTCATGGGATTAGAATTTATTTGAGAGCATCAAGCCCTTTATGTATTTTATGTATCCAAATGTTTGTGGCATTGATTGATGAACAACGATATGATGGCCTTAGCCAAAATGGACCTTTAAACCAAAACATTGATTAGGCATGTTAAAGTTTTTCTACTATATTTTAAGGCTTGGATTATGTAGTTTCATCAAAATTGGATGGTGTTGACTGATAGAGGCAAACACTAGATGAGGCAATAGAGGGTGATACTAATGACAAGTATCTCGATATAAGTGATTGCTTGTCATTTAAATTTTCTTGCTCATTTATTCATAGTGCTTTCTCCCAAAGTTTCAATATAATGCACTATTTATAAATTAGTGTGCTGTCCCTTATGCTATAATACCATGATTCCTTGTTTCCAAAATTTTGAGGGGTCACGTTTCTAATGTGTTTTTTTTTCTGGAAACTCCTACTCATTTGCCCATATTGTGCAACTTAGATAATTACTGTCTAATGTATATTTATGTGCATTACACATTGTCACCCTTGAAGGATGCTTTGTCCTTGAATCATGGTTGAGAGTAGCTACAATTTTGTTCCTTGTACTTCTTTTGCTATTCAAGATGTTGTGTTGGTTGAAGAAACAAGACAATAATAATCAAAGTCACAAACAATGCTATCTTAGTATTCCTTTGCAAATAATTTGGATTGTTGTTATTTAGGAATGTAGATTACATTTTGAATCATGTGAGTATGGTTTGTTTGTTGGGATGATTTTTGTGATTAGGGTGATGATAGGGTCTTCTTTTTGATATGTGAGAACAAAGAGTTGATGTTTCTGTGTTCACTAGGGTGTTGATATCTTTAGACTGAGATATGATTTCATCAGTGATGGTAGTTGGACTTCCAAGTTTAATTGTATTTTAAAGCGTTGGTTTCTTGATCGATGGCTTCATGTTTTCGATGATAGACAAATATTCATCATTATTGACACTTGTTTTTCATCTCCCCTATCTACAATGTGCATGTTGACTTTTAAACAATTTGCTGATTCACCTAGGTCAATGGATGTGTCATTGTTGATGGGTTGTTTCCTGCCTTTTTATTGCGTATTTTCCTCATTCTTTAACTTTTGGGCTTGTGCAAGAAAAAATTGATTAGGATTGCTAATAATTGATCTTATTTTTGATACATGAGAATTAGTAATTGATGTTTTAGTGTTCAACAGGGTGTCGGTAAGTTTAGGTTGAGGTACAATTTTCTTAGTGGTCTGGTGAGAGATGGACTTTCATTTGTAATTGGATCTTTAAGTGTTGCTTTGTTAATTGATGACAACTTTTTTTATGATAGACAAAATTTCATCATTAACAATAATGTGCTTTTCATCTTCCTTATCTATAGTTTGTATCTTGTGTTTTGAAGATATTCTTGATTGACCTCGGTTAGTGGATGTGTCATTGTTGAAAAGTTATTCCATGATATCTTGTTGTGTCTTTTCCTCAATCTTTAACTTCTTTGCTTTTGCTAGTACGCTTAGAGTAGGATTCCATCATTGACAATTTCTATGATTAGGGTGAAAATATGGCCGAATGGTTGTCTCTTCTTTCTAATATATGAGAGCTAGGTATTGATGTTTCCAATGTTCACTAGGGTGTTGATATCTTTGGCTTGAGCTATTAGAATTTTGCAAATTTTCCTTGAGATCTAATTAGTTGGTTTCAGTTTGAGTTTATCAAATTCTTCTCTTAACCATGTGTATGCTTCTTCATGAGTATGGCATGGTTGGCTTACAAAAGTATGCAGCGGTCATATAAAATTTTAATTGATATCCTTAGTAATATTTCACTATTGGTACTGCTAACAAAATAATGACATACTTCTTTGACATTAAATTGGGGTTCAAAATATCCTAGCATCTTTAATCAACCTTCACTTAAATTGGTACTTAGGTATCCCCTTTAACTTTTGCTTCCAAAACATGATAGTTTAGATATTAGCACCTTATTTTTTTCGCTTCGAAGAAAACCGTAATTTGATTTCAACATTTGAAGAAAGGGGCAAAATTACATTTTGCAGATGCTAAAAGCATCTAGTTTGTGCAACCTTACGACTCAAGAACAGGGAAAAACTAAAAATCAGTGTTGTTAAAATCGCGATAATATCGTTTATCGCGATAATTTCCCTACGCCGATATTATCGCGAGTTTTATTCGATATTATCGCCGGTATTTTTTTTTACCCGATTTTTTGGAAACTATTGCAGGCAATCGGGGCAGCGAGGTTTTATAATGAATTTTTGGTTTTTTTTGTCAATTCATTTGCACAGTCAGGCGCGCAGAGGGCAGAGGAGCATTGGAGAGAGCTGGGAGACATTGCTTGGAGAGGGTTTGAAGATTTTTCAAGTGCTTAGAGGAGAAAATCAAGAGGAGGAGACCGATTATCTCCATAGAAACGGTATAGGGACCATTTTTTTTTTTTTGATTTCATTGTTTTTAAACTTTGTTTTTGTATTTTTTCATTGTTTTTGGTTGGGTAATTTGGTATGGGCACCAATTTTTTTTGTTTTCATTGTTTTTAAACATTGTTTTTGTTTTTTTTCATTGTTTTTGGTTGGGTAACTTGGGTTTGGAATGGTTGTTTTTGGTTGGGTAACTTGGGTTTTCATTGTACAATGTAAAAATTAAAATACTAAATTGTAAATTTGTAACTTGTAAATACTAAATTGTAATCCTTATTTTCCCATAGGTTCACAACTTCACCGAAACACCATTCAAGTTTTCAACTCAAAAACAAACATGCCAAGGAAATTGGATCTTTTTTGGGAATATGGTGAACCTAAAGCTCCGAATGATAGACTAAACTTGACTTGCAAGTTGTGTGGCCACCCTATGTCCGGGGGGGGGTGTACAGATTGAAGTATCACCTTGCACAAATCTCTGGATTTGATGTGGGGCCTTGTTCAAATACAAATCTTGAACTCATCCAAAGAGCCATGAAAGCATTGGAAGTTTTAGACCAGAATAGAGGCCAAAGAAGAAATGAAAAGGCAACTAAAAAAGTCAGCTGAAGTAAGTAGCATTGGTTCTACTGCAGCATCAACCAATCTGGTAGCCGCCACATCATTTTTTGTTCCTCGAACCACACCTGGCTCGCAGCCATCTATCAGTTCAATGCTAAAAAGAACTGAAAAAGAACACGCTGACAAGTTGCTGGCAAAATTTCTCCTCTGGAGTGATATTCCTTTCAGCATTGTAAGGAATAATCCATTTTTCCAACCTGTTGTTGATGCTATTGCAATTTGCAAGTGTTGGTCCAGGGTACAAAATCCCTTTTTATTATGATTTCAGAGGCTGGATTCCTCAAAATGAAAAGCTTGACTGCACCCAAAGATTGGAGGATTTTAGGGCATCATGGGCACATACAGGATGCACTGTTATGTCAGATGGTTGGACTGACCAAAAGGGGAGAACCCTTATAAACTTCTTGGTTAGTTGTCCCAAGGGGACTATGTTTATCAAATCTGTTGATGCATCTGCACAAATCAAAGATGCAAGAACTTTATGTGATTT